>VYZP01023193.1:18574-126671 GCA_013400635.1 Hypocryptadius cinnamomeus | reverse complement strand
TTTAAGAAGGGAAATGCTATAATATGTCTTTCAGCACAATTAGCTTGATATGATGCTGGTGAAATGACAATACTTCCATTCGTTTCAAGGAGCAGAAGCTGACTTTCTTATTATCCTCGTTTGCTATTCATTATGATGGGAAGAAACCTGCTTAACTGATATACTACCTAGTGGATGAGCAGGAGGTTATAGAAAAGTAAGCAGTAGGAATAATGGTTGTAATGGTAGCAATCAGAAGCCAATAAAGCACATTTGATGCTGACCTCAATTAACACCAACATGCTCTCTCATTTTAGCAGTAATATCAAGTGACTGCTACAACATAGTTAAAACCCAGAGCTCTGTTTTCAAGGGATGCTGGTGACAGTTCTGTTTTCAAAACAAACAATTAGAGGCCACAAATCAGGATACCAAGTTGAAACGTGGTCTCCTGAGGATCTCATGATCCTGAGCTTGAGCTGTCAGATAAACACAGTACTGCTACACAGAGAGTCACATTGCTTTTCTCATTCCAGATGATAAACAGGTGTAACCTGCAATTTTAAAATCCTGCCAGGAGTGGAGCAAACATCTACAGCTGGGATGACACAGGCATTCTTCCAGTTTATAAAGGCAGATAATATGAGATACTCACTGAGCAGCAGGCTTAACCTTTGAGGTTAGAAAGTTCAAACCAATTTGTTGAGAAAAGCTAAGGGCTTATATTAACAAGTTGTAGAAAAGGTCTGGACAAGGAGAGGAACCTGGACTAACAGTGGTATGGAAACTCCTACAATCAAGACCAGTATTTAGGGTGTACCGACCTTAGCATTTTGTTCTTTTTTTCATGGAACATTTTGAAAGCAAATCTTCCACTCCTGCTCGTGGCTGAATTCTTTGATACCATTATAGCATGTGTAAACCAGGAGCCCTTCAGATGATGCCAGACAAAAGGGTGAGATTGAGAAACACAACAGACATGCCCCAGCCACTTAAGGGCATTCAGGCTCCAAGTCAGATTAGAAACGGTTCAAAGCAACCTCCTCACCCCACATTCAGTTTGGTCACCAAGTCCTTGGCACCAGCTCATGAATCATGCTACAGAGTTGCATTGATGCTAATGCTGACATAGTTTTAGAGGCAATTCCTGCTGGTCAACAAATCCAAGGGTACTTACTTACAAGAAATTACCCAGGTACAGCATCAAAAAACCAAGAGATATTCTCTCGGATGACAAAAGGTTTACCCACCTTCCAACAGATTAAATTTGAGCCTGCACCTTTCCTTATGCCTCATTGGCATTTGCAAAGGAGGATATTTCCCATGCAGCAGAATTTTTCCCAGCATGCATGTCCTTCCTAGGATAACATCTCTGCAAAAAATGCTCTCGGAAAAATCTTGAGCCAAATAAAACCAGGCATGCCTTTTCTATGGATCACAACTGCATGGGGAAGCCCTAGCACTTCTAAGGATCCAGGCACTTTTTCTGAGCTTTCCAAGGAGCTACATATGAAATTACATGTCCTGGCCTCCTGCCAGTACCTGAAAGGCAATAGGGTCTGTGTAATGGGATAATGTATGTAAGGATGTTACTGTGGCTCTGGCTGGGCTGGCTGCTGCTTTCTACACTGACTGCAGCAGAAAGCTCACAAAGGTCAGTGCAGAGTCCAAACAGTCCAAAGGCAGAAAATCCAAGAATGAAGCATTGTTAGTACGAGTAGGTGATGAATAATCCAGCATTAATTGCTAAAATGTTACAATCATCTATGGGTGGAAAGAGGAGTTTACCCCCAGGCACATGGTGTGACTCTTTGGGATGGTCCTGCACATGGCCAGAATTTGGACTTGATGATCCTTGTGGGTCCCTTCCAACTCAGCATATTCTGTGATTCTGTGATAGAGACATTTTACACTTGGGTTATGGATAGCTATACACCTCCTTCCTTAGGACATCCCACTTGTTTCCCAGTTATTCCTGCATATGTATTTCCTGTTGTGCAGATTGAGGCATCTAGCTCTTTTTTAGGTTTTAGTACAGAATCCTCTCTAAATGAAAGGATCATCTCCTTTGAGTCAACATATCACCTGGACAGGAACAACAGAAACTTAAAGAGTCAGGTGTCATCTATATTTTGATCCTTTAAGCTTGCTGTTTGACATCTGTTAATCATCATAGCTAGAGCCTTTATTTCTCGTCTAGTATCATATAGACATATGAGAGATTAGACCCCAGAAGACCTCATAGGACTGAGGACCATCTACCTCAAAATATTTTTTTGGCTTTTGGGGGTTAAAGGATTGGAGTGGGTCTGGTCCCTCCAGAAGTTGTAGCTACAGTCCACTGAGATGCAAGGTTCCCTCTGTATGATCTTTGAAAAGTCAGCAAAACTGGGAGAGGCCTCTCTCTAGTGACTGGAGAAAAGCAAATACTGCACACACGCTCAAACAAGACCAAAGAGGACAATCCAGTGCACTGCAGACAGTCAGTCCCACTTTGATCCCTGGGAAAATTTTGAAACAAGTACTCTTGGAAGAATTTTTTGTCATATAAAGGGATGAAGGTGGTTAGTATCAGTTAGCATGGACTTAAGAGTGGTAAGTCATGCCTGATCAACCTGATCGTCTCCTGTGATAAAATAACTGGCTTTGCAGATGCCTTTGGTGAGGCTTTTGAGGCCTTTGAGTTGATGATCTCAATTGTGAGTTGAGATAATCAACTCACAATGATCTTGTATCCTATGTTAGAGCTCTACTAGAGTCTGGAGCCTGGATAAGTGGATAACTAGAGGGCTGAAAATTTGGTTGGATAATCAGGCTTTGAGGGTTAATGGGTCATCCTCCACCTAGAAGGTGGTAACAAGTGGGGTACCACAGGTGTCCTTCTTGTAAACTCCTGTTGTGTTTAACATCTTTATCAATGTCTCAAACAGGGTGGTGAAGGTCACTTTCATCAAATCTCAGGGCTGGCCATGCTTCAGCAGGAGGCTAGAGGAGAGACCTTCTGTAGTCCCTTCAAACCTCAGTTATCCCAAGATCCTGTGAGAAGACATTAAATGCAATTCATGCTGTTCTTTCAGAGAGTATTAACATTTGAAATGTAGCATGCATCAGCATTCTTTGCACTTCATCACAGTGCCGGCTGCAGGCAATTTCCCTTTCTGTTTTTCCATGTCGAGGGTATGTCCATCACAGAAGACCATGAAGGGTCAAATGGCTTTGTTGCTCACAGTTCACATGCTGAAGCTGTGGTTTGGTTTCCTCTCTGACTTTACTCATGCAATGAATTTCAGCACTTGACTCTCGCTTCATATATTCAAGCTGTCACTATTATTTCAAATCAGCACAAGGTTTTCCACTTAAAGGGTTAAAAAGACAAGCAATATTCCAGCACTAATGAGTCAAATACTATAGCTGAAAAAGGGCTGTGTGTCCTGAAATAGATTGGAGAGGATCAGTGCTGTAACCAAGTTTCCGTGTGAACCTCTGACTTTTATAAATACCAGAGACTCTTTCCTTTCAGATCCCAAGTTTACCTTCCTCATCTGGCTTGTTGCTTCCTTTAGCTGCATTGGGAGGAGACTGCTGTTGTGTAGGGAGAAGCCTGGGTTATTGTTGTCTAATTGGCCTTGTTTTTTTCCACAGATACTGTCCCATGGGCTTCAGAAACTGTGAGGCCAGTGAAAGGTGGTTTTTCTATGCACAGTTCTTGCCGAGACAGCAACACTTAAAATATTGTCTGGTTTAAAATCCAAGGTGAAACACTCTTGGGTTTCCATGAGGACAAAGTTTCACACAGTTCTTTCTGCAGGATGATGTTCCTCACAAGGAGGAGGTTTATATGAGGGCAAAAATCCTGTGAACTTCAGAGAAAAGTGGTTCCCTGGACTCTCTAAAAAATGTATTCAGTCATTGTGGTATAATATGTATGGCATTTAACTTTTTGCATAACATCACTCCGATGGTTCTTGCAGACCCCAGGCAGGAAATCACTCTAATATGATCATACTGTCTGCCTGCCTCCCTTCCTGCCCCCTGCAGTAACCTTTTACTTGAATCTATTCATTTTCCATTTTATTATTTTATATATAGTCTAGTGAGGGGGAAAGACTTCAGATGGAGTTTGTGACTTACTAGGCACTACGAAATCTGATGGCAAGAGCAGGAGCCACAGCTAGTTCAGCTTCACTGATTCTAGGCTTAGAGGGCAGACCTGTCTGCTTTCCCCTTTTATTTCAGTCTCAGATAATATTAAAATATTCTTCTTCTAATGAGTTTTATTTTAAGATGCCCTCGTCTGCAGAAAGCTTAGTTGAGAGAAAATCAGATGTAACTTGAGATTTCCCTACTGCTTTCCTAGCAGAACAGCAAATGTTTGTTCCCAGGGGCTGATTAGCTCCTGCTTTGACAATGCCAATCACAGCCTTGCTGGCATCTCCATCTATTCCCAGCAATAACTAAGGAAAGCTATACCAGGTTTCTAGAGTCTTGCTCTAAAGCTAGCTGGGAGGATGACTGAAATGTTAAGGTGTCAGAGTGTATGTGAAACAAGGGAATAAGAAAGAAAAAACCTATTTGAATAGTTAACACCTACGATCTAATCTTAAAGTTTTGAGGTAGAGCATTTTTAAGGGAGAGTAAAGTAAGTGGTGTCTGAAATTTCCTGTGGCCCCACACCAGATTTACAGTGATATTTGCAGAAGAAACTTGTTTACAAGCTCATATCATACCTCTCACATGGGAGAAGACTTAAAGTGAGCCAGTGACTTGCTGGAAAAGGACACAGATAGTAGTGAGGCGTCAGCTGAAACAGGGAGCTGGGTTTCCCAGAGGGCAGCTTTATCAGGCTGTCTGTCGTGTTTCTTCCCTTCCCTTTGTCCCCTTCTTCAGCCTTATGGGAAAAGCTTGGAAGAAGTCAGACAGGTTACAGTGTTACAGGTTGCTGTGTTACAGTCTTGTGAAGGGGTCTTACCTGCACTGCATGACATGGTTTGTACAACCCCTGGATCCAGATCTCTCACTAACCTGCTGTGCATGGGCTGACAGAGCTGTAGCAGCACTGACAGGTATTTGGTGCTTGTCTGCACTAAATACCAAGCTGCAAATCTGACAGGCTGTTTCTTCTCAAGCTCATATTCAGGGCAGTTATTCATTTGTTTGCAGAGAGGCTGTGGATGCACAAGTCCCACCAGCTGTAGGACTGAGCTCGGTGTATCTAGCTATGTTTTGTCACTGGGGATTTTCCCGAGGCCAGAATATTGACTATCTCTTAAAGGTTGATGCCACAGGACAACATCCAAAGGCACCAAAGTAAACAGCCTTTACATGTCATGGACTTTCAGCAGTTTAGAATTTCCATGCTTTAACCTCGAGGAAATTTTTCCCTGTGAAATTACTAACTACACAGGCATCCCAATGGTGTCAATGAGCTTTCCCTCTCTGTGCATTGCTGAGCATGGTCTCATGCTGTGTTCAGTGAACTTTGAGCTAGAAACATGGAGTGATAAGAAAAAAGTGATTTAGTTTTTCCTTTATGAATTACCAATTTACATTCACCTTTTGGTTTTTTCCATCTTAAAAAAAATGGTAAACAGGTTGACTTCTTCACCAAGATTGTGTGGAAATACAGGATATATATATTTAGCACCAGTCAATCTGTTCAGAATGAATAGGAAACCCATCAGTTCCTGAGGCTGTAATAGATTTCCTCTGCACAACATGTCAGCAGCCTGATGGAGCTGAGGATATTCTGCCTGTGTACTTGAAATGTTAGGAATGCAGTGTTTATTTGCAGCAAAAAGGCTGAAAATCAGGGCCTAAAGTCTCTCACCCAGAGGTTACATGACTCTTCAACAAGCTGCTGAGAGAGATACAAGCTGTGCAGCTGATACTTGTTGGCGATGAAGCATCACTGAAATCAAACTGCAGTCTGCAGCCACCTGTGTGAGGTGTCTGTGACAGTGTCTGGTCCACTGCCCTTCACCCTCTCTTTGGAGACACACTCATTTTCCAAGGGCTTGGAACCACTTAGAGCAATTTTAGCAGAATTTTTTTTACCAATGCACACAGTGCTCTTTGCAGAGCACTTTAAGTGTGCTGGAAAACACACATTTATCATCTTTTATGTGCACCTCAAAAACTGTAACTCTTGCAGAGAATTAGTGTCAAGACACTGTTTTAGTTAGAAATAAGAGCTTACAAGTTCACTTAAAAAAGCTTCAGGGGGTCATATTGCAGTACACCAAAGCACCCTTCTAGGAGCTTTAGCAGTCAATAGTGGAATCCAAAGTAACAGTAAATCAGCAGGATAAGCACATAGAAAACTTCTCCCAAACACCCTGTCTCAGTTTCCCATGATTTGTAGCTCAGAGATTTCCTGAACTTGTGATGTGTTTTATATATTTAGTACCTCTGAATGCTTTCTTCTTCCATTAATTTGCTCAACAGTTTGCTCAACTGATGTAAATTTTTACAACCTGTGGAAAAGAATTTCACGAGTTGCTGAGCACAGATGAAAGCTATATTAATGTATTTGCAGCTGATACTCACTAGTTCTTATGCTAGAAGAGACAGAAAAGCAGTTTTTTCCCTACAACTCTATTTCTGTAAGACACAACTCATGTGAGGTGTGAGAAAAGTATTATCTATTCTCTATACCATCTTATTCTCTGTAACACAAGTAAAAGGAATGTGGAGAACTCTTTTGATGATGACTTTTACACATCTGAAGGAATATCTTCAGGTTTACTTGAGGTTCCTTCAGCTACTGAATTAAAAACAAGAGCATAGTGAACAGAGGTCTTACCATCTCAGAAAATGCCCCAGATGGAAGCAGTGGGTGACTCCCCCATTTGTAGCTCACAGCCACATAGACAAACTGTGCTACATCTGAAAAAGGTTGCAGTGGTTTTAGTTTCACAAGCAGTGTTAGCTGGAGGAAGGACTGAAGCTGTGCCTCTCCACTACTGCCAGCATCCACAGCTTTCCCTCCTGCAGCTGCCACATCCCTTTTTATAGCTGTGATGCTCAGTAAACCATGTCCTGGGAGCTGAGTTAAAAATAACCTGAGAAAACCAATCAACCAACCAAATAACCCCACCCCAATTTGTTTTTCAGTCAGCTCTATCCTCTGCTGGCACAAAAACCCCCACAGAACATGGGGTAAGGGTTAAGCCCAAGAGCCCTAAACCAAAGTTAGGGAGTTTCTTCTGGTGAAGAAACTGCCCAACTCTGACACGTAATGTCAGAGTAAGTGTCAGAGAAATGCTGGGTTGAGCTATACTGAAAGTATATATACTGCAAGTACAGCTTGTGAAACAAGAGCTGATGTACCTTGCATTTTTTTACCATGACATTTAAGCTCTGATGAACTCTAATATGCCCAAACCTTGGAACATGCTCTTAAAAAAGAAAAGCATCATATAATGAAAAATAAAAAGCATTTCATCAACTCAGATGAGAAATCTATCACAGACACTTTTGTGTCTGTGGCAAAGTGTTCTTCATTAGACTAGTGAATTTTTGGAGTAATTGACAGATAGGTTTACAGCATGGTGATTTGAGTATACATATTTAGATGAGTATATTGATTTGCTTGAAAGCTATGTAGTGGTCAGGAATTTTAATGATATTTAGGAGTCAGAAGGGGGAAAAAATTTTAAACATACAGCAATGTTTTTATACAGTCTACTTGTAAAACTGTTAATTGAATGCAAAGATTTAAGACTGTGGACAGATTTTGCAACCTTTTCTTCAATGTCTAAGACATCTATCTCATCATGCAAAGCCCAGTTTCAGCAGAATTATAAAGATTCCTCCTTATTTGATTTCAAAGCTGGCCCCATAACAGACTCTACAAACTATAGCTATTAAGGGACTCTACATGATGCAATATTGATTTCTCTAATAGCTATATAATTATACTGAGAAGCAAATTGCTAATAAAACTCAATAATCCTCCTGAAAAATTAGCAGCATTAGCCTGGGAGCAGGCTTGAAATGACTAAAGCCATTATTCTGATATCATTAGCAAACATACATTAATAATTGTATTGCTTTAGCTACACACTCCCTGCTGTTTTAGTACTTAACTATGCTGAAATGCTAAATAGTTGTTGCCAGTTTAAGAAGTTTATCAGACGATATAAAGATGTCTTTGTGATTGTAATACAAAACTACACCGTAAGTGCACCAAAAAAAGTTCTGCTGGTGTAGTTATCTCCTAAGAGCTCTGTTTATGGGTATTACTCAGAGTTTAAAGAGAGCTTTTATACCCCTGAGTCTTAACCCAGTAAGTAACTGATAAGATAGGCCTGGCTTTCCCTCTCTTTGGCTGGTTCATGGTGGTAAATGGTGCTGCTGTTTGTGCTGCATTTCAGTTATCCAGCCCCTGCCTTCTGCCTCTTATCCCTCCCCGCAGCCAGCCAGGAGCCAGCACAACAGCCTGGGAACAGGGCGACGCTGCACATGGGAGACAAGCCCAGCCCAGCCCCTGGAAACCTTTCACCAGCCAAAAATAGCAGCGCCGAGAAGATGCCGGCAAAGTCGGGTCTTGACATTGACTGATGCTGGCCAATGCTGCGGCCCATCCGTCACGCGAACCGCCTGGCGAAACACGGCCCTCGGCTGACTGCCCCACAGCCACCTGCCTCCCCACGGAAACCGGGTGTCTTGGGGAGACCTGCTTGGGAATCATGCCAGACAGATGTCACCTTCTCACCAAGGGGCCCTGTTTACAGGTTTGGGGAGATGCAAACAGATTTTACAGGAATACTCTGACTTCAAAGGGGAAGACTGGGGGATAGCTGTCCGTAAAATCCTGAGTAACACGATGAAAGTGAGTAGGGAAAACTTGATCAATGTGCTGGAAAATAGCTTGGGCCATCAAGTGAAAATCTGCATGCAAACAGCTCTTGCTGTAGGATGTTGCAGATGTTAAGGGTTACACATGAGTTCAAAAAGTGGAAAATCCATCAACGGACATTAAACATAAGGGTCCATTGCTGGTTCAGATGCCTTGCCCAGCTGATCAGCTCTTAAATCATAGCCTGAACATGGTGAACAGAGAAATAAATAGAGTAAGTCTACAAGTGAAAACCTGGAAAACTTCAGGGATTATTCTTCCTAGAAATAAAGGGGCATATTTCTGCATGAAATACGCGCTATAAAGCAGCCTCTACATGACTAGCAGAAAGCAGTGTTGGTCTTCCAATCCAACAGTGCAACCTGAAGGTCTCTAACAAGCAAAACCCCTTTGTTCTTCCTTGGTTCCCGATGCTAAAGCACAATTGTCCGGGACCTATGCATATTTGAAAATGATATAACAAATATTTAAACTTCTTTCAGTCATTGGCTCCTCTCCCCTGCTCCATGCAATGCAGCACTGCCAAGCCCAGGCAGAATGTCAGTCCCAAAAGCAAGGCCACTGCTGCCTGCTGGCCCCCATCAGCTGCAGAGTTAACCAGGGTCCGGTACACTGGGAATGAGTGGTGGAAAACAACCTGCCATCTTCATCCTCAAACGAGTCTGATAGAGATGAAACATGACAGATAACCTTCACTGCTGCAGTGCATGACACAACAGGGGAGTGGAATACATCAGGAAGTGCAAGAAACTCCAGCAACCAGACGTGACTTGCACTCCTCTGGTTATTCCCAAATGGGGAGATACTGCTGCTGAAGGTGTGCCTTCAGCACATACAGAGGTTACCCTGTGGCTCACATCCTGCTAGTGAGCTTGGTGGCAGCAGCACAGACTTTGCTGTGCCCCACTATCATGGCACCATCACAATAATGGGCAATGCTGGACCAAGCAGAAATCCAGGCTCCCAAACCCTCAGTGGTACTGCTGCTTAGCTGGGCAGGATGAAAACTACCTTATGTCTATCTACAATGAGTGGCAATCATGCTTCTGACTGTGGTGTGAAAAGAGACCAAGAGAAATAAAACTGAACTCTCTTTGTGAAACCATTGCTAATCACACCACTTAGCATGACTATACTGAAAGAGAGAGCAGCATGGAGCCCAGGGAAGCAGCTTTGTAGGATGGTGAACCTGTTCGGCTCTCCCTGGAAAAGATAACTGGACTTCATTTCATATGTTCCACCTTTTGAGAAAGTTGGGTTTTTTTGACCAGGACTTAGGAAACCACATGGCACTGCCATTTTACGTGGCACCAGAGGCTGTGTCTGACATTACAGCTGGGTCTGGAAATTGAATTCATTTCCCCCCGACTCTGCCCCAAAACTTACAGAGCAGTCATCATTCACCATAACATGTCATCCCAACAAGCTGCAGGGCAGAGATACCTCACATTTGAACCAACTGGTGGCAGCCAGTGAACAATGTCTAGGTAACCAGAACACACTTCATCATGAATCTGATATGTTTAACAGCTAATTAAACCTGTGTAGGGATTAGGCTTTGCATTGTACAGTTTTATGGCAACAAAACCTGAGCTTCCTAAGATTACACTGAGCAGCTTCTTATCTCTGATGCCAAGATGTTTATCAGCACCATATGTTACAAGCTCCTGCTCTGCTTCCCAATGACCTTCTGGGACTTAATCAGCCCGAATGTCAGGGGTTGAGGAGCTGAGGACATATATTACAACACAGAATGCAACACTCAGCCAGGCAGAATAAAAATACAGGGCTGAAGTCCAAAGAAAAGGTCTTTGTTGGTTAACTTCTGTCCCTAATAAATTTGTCAATTAGAAAGAACAAACGTTAACTTTGTTTTCCTTGCCCTTGCTGTTGCTCCGTGAGGTCCCACACTGCGAGGTAATACAGGGTGTGTACTCAAGTATCAGTGATGAGGGGAAACCTCCGATGATTCATGGGTTGGGAATGTTTCGCATAAAAATAGCAAATTCCAGCTTTATATCTGGAGGCTATCCATGCTACCCAGTTATGTTTTCCAGTCTTGGAACCATAAAAAGAGATGCCATGAAGAGAAAATTTTTGTCGCCAATGTCAGCAGCTCTGATTGTAGTGATTTTAGTCACACACTGCTTTTAGAATTAATAAGCACTCTGCCCCAAAAGTATCCAGGCATGGTCTTTTGGGATGACCACATCAGAAGACATGGAGTACCATCCTGACACTTTTTTTCTCATGTGAAATGCACTTGTTTGCAATTGGAGACACATTAATAAGAAAAGCTTAGGCAAGGACTGGATTTGCTAAGACATTTCTATGCAAATGATGAGATACATTTTACAGTATCTCTTGCAGGGAGATGGACCTACCTACTATTCTTGAACACCCCTGCATTCTTCAGGTGGGCTGTGTTTTCACTGATAAGGGCTCACATGAGCCATCTCCAAGCCATGAAACTGCCTATTTCTGGCATGACTGTGCTTGATTCCCCACATCCTAACCCACCAGCAATTACTGCTCACTCTGGCAGTTCCTCTGAACAAGAGAAGTCAATCCCATCATTGTTTCTCCTCACTCCAACCCAGCTGCTCACAGTGATATGTTTGGATACATAATTTTGTAAGTGTCCCTTCTATTTATTCTATCTCACTGGGCTTAGATCCAGGCTGAATTTCATGGATAAGGATGCTGATCCAAATGTTGACACTTTGCTGCATGGCTGCAGGATAGAGATAAAGCTGGGACTGGTTTGCAAGGCATTTGCAAATCTGTGCATTATATGTCTGTTGTTTCATTGAAAATATCCCTTTTGGAATTTAAAGCATCTCAAAGACAGATGTGGCATGACAAGTGTTTAGCTGAATGTGCTGTATTCAGAATACAACAAAAAGTCCAGGTGTTCTAAAGGATGTAATGGCCATGATTCAAGAAAAGAATTGTGTTACTGGATGCCAAAGATATGAACATATTTACAGAACCTTTGCTTGCTTCTGACAGTGATTATATGGTTTGGGTTGATTTTGTTTTTAGAAACTAATTTCCTTTCCTAAAGCAGGTGTGTGCTAGTTGCCACATTTTCCAGGCATATTTAAAACTATTTGGACCCAGAAGAGAGTTTAATTGGCTGACAAGGATTGTTAAGTGTGAGCTTAGTAACGACATGGCCATGTCTTGAAACTTCATTAGTCTGCATTATGGTGGGAGGCTGTTTCATGAACACACAGCTATCTGACTGTGTGTATGTGGCACATATCGTGTGTTACACCAAGCTGGAGAGGGAAAAAACTACAAAATGAGATGCCTAATTGAACATCCCAAACCATGAGGAATGCAGGTATAGGGCAGATGGATATCAATGGTACATCTTCATCTCCACCTCAGTGTCAGGACTCTCCAACATATGGCTCATCAAGGTCCTGCCAGTGTCAGTATTTCATGTCCATTGTGTAATAATACATCGAAGAGCACTTTCATTAAAGACATTGAAAACTATTGCAGAGGGGGCATGTTAAAGGATGTAGCATTGTCTGTTGAGCATACTCTGTTGGCTAGACTCTTGCCTGGGAAGCAAGGCAAATGTCAAATATATATGTGAAATCCTTCCTAGAAGCCCTTACGCATGATCTAGGAAGCCTCTTCCTTTTTTTTCTGTCTGACCTCCCTGCTCCTGATTTCCTGGTTATAAAATGCTTTACATTTAGGGGGAGCAATGGAGAAACATTTACAGCTTAACATCTCATAGCCTTGTTTCTGGGTAATGCACATAATGTGTAGAAAGCATTAGTCCCATTTTCAGCCTGAGAAGAATTTGGCACCGAGATCTCTCACTTCCTAGACAAATGTTCTCACTATGCAGTAGCCTGTCTCATTTCAAACTGCAATAAAGAGAAGCTGAATTAATCTGCAGTTTGTGGCTTAACTTCCCTTGCACTGTTTTTTAGCATAAGCTGTTATGTCCCCAGCAGTGGACAGCCTTGCCCTCAGAATGAAGGCCTACACAGTGCAGAAAAGAAAGTCAAAAATTGGACAACAGAGTGAAAAGGTATGAGCTTTAAGAATAGATTTAAAATCAAGGAAGACTTCACTGCACAAGAGCAGGGACAACATTTAGTCTGTGAGAAGTGAGCTAGGGGAAACAAAAGTGGGAAAAGATGAATAAGGCTTTAAGGGAAAATGCAACTCCCCAGGCAAAAGCCACAAAACAATTAGATCAACCATCCTCAAAGGAACATAATAAACTCTTTCAGAGGAGATTCAGCTCATACAAGCAGTCTCTTCCTCTGACCATTTCTCTAAAGGTATTTATTGCCAACTGCTAGAAATCACTGAAGTTTCTTTACTACACGTGCCTACTACATGTCTGTAGACTTGAAAGAAGCAGTACATTAGAATCTTCCCTGTCAACAGATAGGATATAACAAAAGAAAACAAACCTACTTGTAGCCCCCAGCTCTAAATTTCCAGTCCCTTTTAATAAAGTGAATAGTTTTAGCTATTAAAAATTTTTGTGACCTTTGCAATGCTACAGAACACAGATACAAAATGTGAATAGTAAAATATCTGTTATATAATATATATTTATATTTTAATATATTACATTTATTTCTACATAAAGAGGCTATAAATACTGTATATGCCTTATATTCATGGTTCCCAGCATTTGACAATATAGTAAGTACAAACAAAAAAATACTTATAAAAATACAAAAAGAACTCAGTAGAAATAGCTTTACATTTTAAAATCTTGTAGTCCTCACTGTGTCTATCAATAGAGTTCTGGGACTACAAGAGCACAGGTAAGAAGTTGTCCAACAATTAGGCACAATTTCATCACTCGAAGAAGATCAGAGCTGCCATGAAACCAGTCACGGATTCCCAAGGCTACATAAACTGAGATCTCTGCCACTGCAAACAGACTTTGAGTTCTCAAAGTGAAAGAGTCAGACCTAAATCTGAGGGAGGGGGAATGAGATGAGAAGGTAGGGTGCCCTCAGGATGCCCCACCAGAACCACAATGCTTCCTGTGGTCCTAGGGTAAATGACATTACCTTTTCTACCTGTTGCAGAGGCTGCCCAAGTGGTGATCTAGGGGAAGAGGAGTATTTTCTGCAGCAGTTTCAGGCAGCTCAGAGGCAGGTAGGCATGTGGCATGAGTGAGGATGCTGGGGATGAAAGGGGAGCAGAGCCATCCTCAGAGGTCAGGCATGGCCCTGCTATTTGAGTCCCATCACTTGGCTCAGTGCTCTGCCTTCTGCCTACTAACCAACTTCACTGAGAAAATGCAACTCATGAGGACTTGTACAGCAGCCTTTTTCCTCTGCCAAGGACAGAGACCATCACCCACACCTATATTTAGCCCAGCCTATGTTTAGTCTCAGGCCGTCAGAGTGCCAGAGCCTTGAGCTGGAGGTTCCTTTTTTTGTTTGTGAAGGTACAAGCAAGGAATAACTCTGAGAAACAAGAAGCCAGTGTCGTGCTGTTTCCTTCCTGGAGTCCAGCCACAAGGGGAAAAACAAACAAAAAAAAGCCCCACAAAAGCAGGGATGTGCCATTATTTCGTACAAGTAGGAACAGCTAAGTCGAATGCCGTGATGCCGCCTGCATCGAGCAGATGCTCAACATCACCAGGCTCAGCCTCTGCCATGGGGCTGGCACAGCCCACACAGCACAGCCAGGGCTCTGCACCCTCAGCCACCAGTGTCTCTGGAGGAAAGAACCCCAGCCTGGCACAGTGCAGTTTTGCTGCCAGATGCTTCCGCATCATCCTCAGGAAAAATAAGTGTCTTTTCTTAATCCCATGGATGCCATCTCTCAATACATCAAACCTGAATACCACAGCCCAGGCAATGAAGGCACATCCCAGGGGGAGCTGGAGCTGCCAGCTTCAACCTAGAGCGGCGCAGGGCTCTCGTAGGGGAGCCCATAAGCGCGGCAGAGCGGGGGCGAAGCCTCCTGGGCACACAAGAGTTCAGTTTCCTCGCTGGAGTAGACGGTGGTGTCCATGTCATCCGAGTGGTATCCTGACTGGTACCCACTCGTCTGGTTGGAGGCTTCGGACATGACGGACTCGTTACTCTTGCTGGGCACCAGCGTGCTGCAAAAACAATCAGAAACAGGGCTGAGAGAGCTGTGTCTTCTGCAGGGCAGGTGGGTGACTCTGGATGGCAGCTGCTTTCCATCACAGCAACAACCAAAGCAAAAGGCTGTTCTTAAACCTGGCTTCAAGCCTTTTTAAACATGCATTTGATTGTAAGGAAAGACCTTTTCATATGCCCTAACTTCACTAATGCATGAAAAAGATGTTTAATTTTATGATGATACAAGGAGTTAGATTGCAACCGCAGATGAAATGGAGAAAAAGCTTTCAGAGGCTTTACTTCAGCTGTGGTGCAATTGTAACTGCAGTATATCTTCATCTGCACTGAAGTTGTGCTGGAAAAAAATAATTCCTGAGAAGATCTCAGAGAGCATACATGAGGTTTCAGCTCCATGAGTGCCACTGTGCTTCCTGTGAACTGCACAATGAAACCCCTGTACAATGCTCTGAAAATACACCCAGGTACGTCCTGAAAACTTGAGTGCCCGCTATTAGGGGGAAAAAAAAAAAAAAAGAACAAGAAAAAGAAAAAGCAAGCAAAAAACCAAGAGCTGTTCATTAGTTCAGACAGGTCTCATGTGCTCAGTTGTGTGCACCAGCTCAGAACCTTCGAGGGGTGGTTGATGCTATTGCAGCTGATAAATACAAGTCCTTTCTGGGTGCTGACTGAGGCTTCCAAAAGCTGCATTACCTCCCCCCTCCTAATACCAAATGCAGATGACCAGGCATATTGGGCACAATTTTGCTTTCTGTTTTTGAAAATACTTTCAGAAAAGAGTTTTTCTTCCAAACAATTTTAGGAACCAATCAGTCTTCTGACATACTGCAGCAAAAGGTCATATTCAATCCTACGTACAGCCCAAGCCTTACCTAAAGGGTATTTTCACTTGTTTTTCACTCTCTTCCAATGCCTTCAGCTCTTCAGATGCAAGAACCATCCCACTATCTGTCTGGTTTTCCTGCAAAGGTGTTGGAAATGAATTAAATGGAAAAAGATTAAAACCACCAAAAAAAAAGTATCAACCGAAGGAAAGTGTGTATAAATAGACAAACTCACCTCCTGAACAACTTTTACAGTGGTTACCAATGGGACATCTTCAAATGTTTTCACGCTTGCGGGGCGGCTTTTTCTCTTGCTACCTTGTCGGTACTGACTGCAAAGAAAACACAAAAAAAAAAAATTGTGTCCACTATCCACAACTTGGCTGCAAACAGCACAATGATATCAGAATCCTTTTATCTCTCTTCAGAGAAGTTAATCCTTTTGTCAAAACATATTATGCAAACTTCAAAATATCTATTTATTGAAAGGGATGAACAGGCTAGAAAGTGGCATATTTCTGACCTTTTGCTCCTGACAATATTGATCTCTGAGCAAATTCTAAGAAATGGCGTTGAGAAAACAGCTTCTTTCCTCATTTACACTGGAGGGCTTAACTTCCTGCAAGCTTTGCTTAGAACTATAATAAACAGAGAAGCCTGGAGCACAGATATGTGTCTCTTTCTTTGGACTGCACTTCTGAGACCCCTGGCTGGACCTAGGACAACAACAGCAGACTCAGCACACTGCTGCCCTTAAGCCGTGGGGATCAGGACAGGGAGTGCTAAATCTCTCTTGAAGGCTCTTCTCCAAAAGAAGCCCTCTGGTTCAGGATGACATCCATAAAAAATATTGGACAAAAAAATGAAATTGACTTTCATGGAGATACTAATACAGCAAACAAAACTGCACCCTCAGCTTTCTGCCTAAGTGAAAATGGAATGAAATGGATGGTGGTGTCCCAGTTAAATGGGGCAAATTTATGTTCTTAACAGCTAATGAAGGAAAAGCCATGGAGTTAGTAGAGTAAACTGCATCCACTTGCAGTGCAAAGCTGGAGACAATCAAGAGCATCATTTCCCCCTTTTCCCAGCTTTGAGTCTAGCTATGCTGAATCCTGCTTATTTCCAATAGAGAATTATTTAAATTGGTGGGGGTTTCACAAGTTCCTTGAGTAGCCTCCTCAGGTACTAAAATCACAATTCAGAATGTTTTTCAAATATTAAACCCAAGTATTTGCTCAAATAAAATTTGTCCTAATGCTGGGGACACAGAACAATTATTTAACACCCTCTTTGGAGCAAATTTTCTTATACTGAAAACGGTTACTATATTCCCTCTCCTTTTTCTCTTCCTAAACTTAACAAAACCAATTCTTTCAAGCTCTCTGCACTGGCCATGTTTTTGCTCCTTTGCAGTGGTATCTAATCTATTTCCCATCCAACACTTCCAGGACCAAACCATCAAAAGGACAATCTAGTCCATGCACCCTCCTGGACACCCTGATCTTGTACAACTAGAAGTTCATTCCACAACTTGCCTTCTGTGTTTGGAAGCTCCCTGTGTTCCTCCATGAAACACACACATAGCATAGAACTGCACAGCCAGTTTTCCAGGGTGGTGAGGGCTGAGAAGCCCAGCCCCTTGATCTGAATGACCTCCCAGGTATGGGAGACCCATCTCTGCTCAGCCCAGACAAGAGCCAGCCTACAAGGGTTGTTGTAGATGCATCAAAATGCATCTTCTCTGCTATCATCCAGGTCAATTATTCTCCCCAAAAATAAAACTCAGATTATTGTGGCTTGATTTTTTCTTGACAATTCCATGCTGGCAATTTGTAGTTAATTTGTTTTCCTGTAGGCATTTACCATTATTTATCTGAACATTTATTCCAGGATTGTTCCTAGAATTCAAATTAAACTGCAGAATTACACTTTTTCTGTTCTTTCCAAGAATAGGCATTATCTTCACACTTTACACTAACTCTTCTGTACCTCACCTGACTGTTTTTAATGACAATCTTTCAAGGTTCGGATTGCATATCTCTTTCTAATGCCAAAAAGGGCAGATGTTAGGAGGTCCTGCTGATTTTAATCTATATCAACAATCTAAACATTCTTTAATATTCTCCATGTTTTCCCTGTGCTTGCTATCTTCCTCCAGCTTTGATTTAGAGATTATATTTTTTCATAGTTAGTACTTCTGTGAAGATTGAAAAAGATGTCTCTGAACAGATTAATCTTTCCCACTACCAGCATAGCAAGATCCATGTCTACAAAATCACTTTCAGCTACCAGAACATAAGAATAAAGCCTCTAAGCATGACTTAACCTCCTCACTTTGCCTCTCCTAGCATGGTTGCCACAAGTGCTTTCACAATCCTGTCACAATGTAAGATGAGAGAAAAGATATTCAAAGTATCCTTAAAATGTCGACAGAGTGCTTTTACTTCTGTTCATAACAGGAAATGGGGACCAAGAAAAGCCATATAGGAAGTACTAAAAGTGGAAAATAACTGTTATGTTTTCAGTGCTAAATCATGCTTTTTTGTCTTTTAAACATGTATAGTTTGAACTGCCCCACTACTAAAACATGGCGTTGAGAGTTCAGCTGCAGGACCATAAGTTGAACTGAAGTGTGAAATGCATTGTTCCTATGTAGTCTTTTCTAGGACCACATAAAAATGTTATCCTGCTCTACCTCAAATCATTGGGAACTCCATCTGTGGTGGTTGTGATACAAGCAGTGAGGCAGAGGGCTCTGCTTCATGGAAACCACATGAAACCTGTGAACAGAGTCCGTCTCCACCCTGGTGGTCACATTGCTCTTTCTACCCTCCTTCTTCTGAGATTGCATTGAACGATCCAGGGCTCCCAGCATCTCAGTGGCTGCATTGCATGAGAAAATGCCTTTCTCTCTTACATCCCATGCCAGAGGTCCTCAAAGGGTCCAACATAAGCCCCTGAAGTGCATTAGTACAAACTCCATACTGGAAAGTCACCTTTGCCACGATACCCAATAGCATCTACCATTGTGGATGCCCTACGAGCCCACCAGAAGGAAGCAGTGGACAAAAAACAGTGACAACACTATTTATGTCACGTTCCTCTTGGCTATCAATTCATGAGCTGTTTTCCAATGTTTCACTTTAGGAGGAGAAATGCCAGAGAGATTATTAATGATAGATCTATCATCATTAATGTTCTTGGCAGCCGCAACACAAGAACACTGCGAACACAACTGAATTGGACCAGTAAAACCTTCTATATGTTCTGGCTCTTAAAAAACAAACAGATATTTTCACAGATTTTGCTTTTTTGCTTGTTTTTGAATGAAAATACCAAGTCTCGAAAGGGTAGCAACAATAAAAGTAAATAAGAAAATCACTAATTGGACAGGTAAGAAATGAGCTTTTGCCTACAAAAGCTTTACAAATTCCTTCTTATCCCTATGGAGAAGGTTAAATATGGACCAGGCAGCTGAAGTCTCTTCCTTTCATTTTCCCTCCCCCCAGCACGAACAAAACCTTCCCAGAGGCCCCAGTAGGATGTCCACCATATAAAATACCTAATTCCTGCTGTGTTGTCATAATGGAATTTAGGATCACAGACTTCCTCTTCCTCCCTACAGGAAGCAGGTGAAGTTGGGAGAGAGAGACCCGAATCCTCTTCCATATTCAATGATACTGACAAAGGAAGGACAACGTAGTCTTTACCATCCTGTAGAATGCAGTGAAAAAACACAAAAATTAAATAGGCTACAGAGACACACACAGACATAAACAGATACATGCACGTACATGGAGAATGCATCAGCCCAACAGTGTGGATGTTTTATTAAACTATGAACAGTATAACACCTTTGCAGGAGCAGCTACATTAAAAGAAGAAAGATTGATAAGAACCACTTCCAAGTAGTTTTAATTTTTTTAAATAATAGATTTTTATATTATATACTGTTACATAATGTATAAACTGGACTTCTCATTGATGTCTTTGAAAAAATAAAAGTAGATCTCATTGATGTTTGAATCCCAATGCCACAAAGAAAATGAACCTGACAGTTTAGAAGGGCAGTGTAATTCCCATTATCACTGAGAGGTTAGAAAGGGAGAGTCTGTCTAATATGGAGCACACAGCCAAATCCATCCTCCTTCATTCTGTGGGCTCACATCTATGGCCCTGGCTTTGACCACTTCTGTAGAAACTGAAGAGGAAGCCACAAGATGGAGAGCTTGGAAGGGAGGCCCATATCCCCACGTGGTCACAGTGGGTTCTTACTGCAATGCCTGCACACAGGTCATGCCTTACTACATTTATTTGCATGGAGCTGCTCACAGGCAATGAAGTTCTTGTGTCCTTGTTTTCCAGGATAGCCATTAAAAGCATTGCAGCCCACACCCTCACATACACAAAGATAACCATCTTTGGCACAGTAAGATCAACAGGAGCTACCTGCTGGAATGCATCTGCAGCGCACAGAGAAATCAGCAGCAGAGCAGGGAACTGAGCCTGTGCCAACAAAGACAGCAGTAGTGTCACGGGAAGCTCTGCTGGCAGGGCAGAGTGGCTTTTGGTTACCACAACACAACCTCTGGGATCTTTACACCACAAGTCTCTGCTAGTCAGAGACCCAACTGCTGGTCAGTAATGGGGGCAGTAGAAGAAGCCCAGGCTCCCTGACAGCTCCAGCAGACAGCACCCAACTATGGAATGCTGTGATGGCTGGCAGGACAGGACAGATTCAGCCAGTGGTTTTAGCAACCAGTTCACGTACCTGACGGACATTGGCTTGCAGTAAATTCCCCAAGTGCTCCACCAGCTCTGAAAAAGTTGGTCTCTGCTTAGGATCTCCATGCCAGCAATCCAGCATTGTTTGATACCTGGAATGACAAAACCAATTAAAATACCAGCATGAAGAAAACAGCACCTATTGCTTGCTCCTGCACCTGCTAGTAGTGTGGGATAAATGTGGGCAGATGGAAGAAGAGTTTCTCACATTTCTGGTGTTGTATAGTCTGGTGCTCTCATTCTTGTTCCTTCTTTCAGTCTTCTGCAAAATTCCTCATCAATTTTCACTCCAGGGTATGGTGATGCACCTAAAATTAAAGCAACAATAATTTTAAAGCATTAGACTCTTAAATTTTGGGATTCATTTTCAAGCAAATAACTTGCTATGGCTTGTGTTAATAAGACAATTTGGTGTATTTGGATGTGTAAACAATTTATATTTATGATGGAAACAACAACTGACTGAGTAAATGAGGCACATCATCACATACTGAAATTGTATGAAGAAACATTTCAAGCTTATGTACCTACATTTGCATTTTAAAGAAAATTCAAGTATTTTATTTTGATGGAGAAAATATACTTGAATTTTTCAAGAAGTAAAAAGAAAATGCTACAGAGGTTCCAAGAACACTTCAACTGCTTTCTTCAGACTCTTTTGTTTAGAGATGGCTCAGTAAAATTAAAGTGACTCACCTAATGAAAATATTTCCCACAGCAGAACTCCAAAGGACCACACATCACTCTGAATGGTATATACTCTATCAAAAATGGTTTCCGGTGCCATCCATTTTAGGGGTAGTCTGGCCTAAAAGCATTTTAATAAACAAAATGGTAACACAGTTTAGCAAAACACTGAGTTTCCACAAATCTCTTTAAGGGAAAAAAAGAAAAAAGAAGTCTTGATTTCATATTAATTCTCTATCAAACAGATAATCTGAAACTTACATCTCCTTTCCTGACGTAATCTGGGTCTTTGTAGATGTCTCGAGCCAAGCCAAAATCACAGATTTTGACCACGTTATTGTCTGACAAGAGGATATTACGAGCAGCCAGGTCCCTGTGGATGCACTGCAAAGAGAAGTAAACAACTTCATGTGCTGCCTGTCGTCACAGCTCTGTCCACAGGGCTGATTTCTTTCACATATGTGCTCTCCTACCCTCAAAGGCCAGATAATTCTTAAAACCTTTCAAGAAAAAGAAACCTCAGCATCAACAGTTGCTGATTTTAAGTGCTTTTTTGATGGTCACAACTGATTTGGCTCAGGGAGACTTGTGTTCCCAAGTCCAAACATACGTCTGTTTATCCACTGTGCAGAGAGGGCCTTTGAAGTTAGCTAATTAATTATCCTAAGAAGCTAACACAAAACAGGTTCAGATCTGATTACCTTTAGATTTACTTAGGTTCACTCAAATCTGTGTACTCCACTATTTCTCTGAAAAACTCCACACTAAAATGCTGACTTGATTCCAACACAAATTGATCTTTACTACAGAGAAAGAAGTCCACATCTCTACCTATGTAGAACAGCAGCTTAGTTAACAACCCAAACACTTCAAAACTCAAGCCTCAAATAGCCTGAAGTAAAAAAAAAATCAGGCTCTGAAAGTGGCCTCAGATATGCTTCTACTATGGATTGAAACTGCAGCTTCTGGAAGCAGGTATTTTTACATTTGCACATCAATCAGGATGTATAGGAGAGGCAGAAAAAAGTATGTTTTTTGAAAAAGACTCTGAAGTCTGCTCTTGAACACCTAGCTTGCACTCTAGAACAGTGTTGTATTTCCTGTTTCTATTTTATATTCCCATTTCTAAGTGGTTTTTGTTTCTATACAGCTGCAGGCAATTCCTCACTCTTGCTGAAATTGTCATCCTCTATATATTTAGACTCCAACCACAGAAAAATACTTCTAGAAGGACAAAATGCAGGTGAAGTGCTGTTGGCTGCCAGGGTGTCCTTGGCAAGAGATTCTCCAAGGAGTCATCTATACAAGTTTCACAGATGAGTATTGTCTCTCCTCACATTGCCCTTCCAATCCCAGTGCACAAGGCACAAGCAACCTCCTCCGAGCAAAATCCTTTACTCTTTTTTAGCTCCTCTTACCAGGGATTTTTTCCTAATTCCTTTATTGTCCTTATAAATCAGTTCCCCTCCTCCAAACACTTAACCATTCCTCTATGAACTGGTGGCCCATAAAGCTTATACAGATCACTAACATTTGTGTCAATAAATGCATGGGCTGTTTCACTCTGTAGTATTAATGGTTTGGGTATGTCTTAGAGCAAAAATAAAATGTTGCGGATGACTGCCAGTCCAAAGATGAACATGCTGTTTCCTTCTGTAGACCTACAGCATTACTTCCTGCAGTCAAATAAATAACACGCCACTCTTCCTGAGAAGTTCCTTACTTTGCGTGAAGCCAAGAACTCCATTCCTCTTGCCACCTGGAAGCTATAACAGATGAGGTCCTCCATGGTCAAAGGGTTCTTGCAAAGGTCTTCAGGACCAGCTGCAAAGAATCAGATGACAGTCAAACATGCCCTTTGTCACTGATTTCACCAATAACTGCTTGTTAGGTAAAAGTCCATCCAAACCTTATGCCACACTGGACTGGAAGAGCAAATCAAGCACTTTTTTTTAAGCTATATAATTATCACTAACAACCCATTTTACACCAAACTAGTCTTGTGCAAAATAAACTTCGAGATGATGGGTTATAGCCTAGGCCTCCTTGCTTATTTCCAGAGGAAAGATTTGCAAAACAATCCTGAAAGAAAAACAACCGAAATTCAGCTCACAAATTCCTAGGACAGTAAAGCTTTCTCTGGCTTCAGCAGATGAATTTAGAAACCAAGGATAGGGAGGCCCCACCTAGTCTTTATGAGGAAAGAATATGCCATGGGGAGATAGACTTTGATTTGGCAAGAAGCCCTGCTAATTTAACGTAGAAGAACCCTAACCTCATCATCTAGTGACCTGGAGGAATAATGTACTCAAATATCCAAAGATACCTAGGCATTTAGTTCTTGCTGAGATAAACAACTCCGTGACTTTGTTCAGCTTTTTATTTTAAGCAGACATCTACCAAGAACTACAACACTGGTGGCTAAAACCACCATAAGGGCTCCTTCAGGTCTGCATACTTCCTCTAACCTTCCAGCTGAGAGGGTCAATGGTTACACCACTGGAAAAGGGACCAAGATGGTGTGGAAATGCATGAAGTGCATGCCTGACATTACCTATTAGATTGGATTGAAACTGCAAGATCATTCTCCCTGTTCATATAACTGATGTATTCTTTGCACTAAATGATTTTTAGTAGCGGTAGAGGTCCAGGAAGTAGAGCTATGGCTCTCCTCCCAACTAGTCTGATCTCACCCCTAGGTGAAATTAGCAGCCTCTGAAATGGCAGCACTGAGCATTTTGTGCTGCATCTGCCAAAAGAGAACATGGCAAATGCATCAGTGAAACCACTGCAGAGGATATGTGCATCCTGGGGAGGCTTTGAATGAGTGGATAATTCAGGCTTCCTGTTCCTGACAGACCACCTGGGCAAAGCAAGCTCTCTACTAATAAGCAGCGAATCAAATAGCACTTCACAGTATTTAACTTTTGGGTAGACATTAAGGAAATCCAGTTAGCATGCTGGTGCATCCCTCTCTGCAGTGCCTTCGGAGCTTGTACTCTGCAATTTCCCCTGAAAATATTGGGGTATTAAATAGACATATCTCCAAAAAGCTTCACACTAAAAGCAGACCCTTTTCATACAGGACATTATCTGGGACTGGGCTAAGGGGTTTGGGATGCTGATCTATATAATCCATACTCAGGAACTTTGGTCATCCAGAGAATACCCCACATGCAGTTTTGAGGGAGCTTCAGAAATCACACAGTCCCCAATGTCCCTCATCAGCCCCACCAATGACACATGCTCCAACACCAGAAGAAGATGTATCCTACCATCCTCCTCTTCCACGTCACTCAGGGACCGCTCTTCCACAAAGCCAGAGCTTGCTGAGCTCTGGCTGCTCGTGATGCTGTCCAACCGTTGCTTCAGGTCAGAAGAGACATCACCAACATAGTTCTCCTTCCCCTGCCTAAATCTGGCACACTTGGTCTAGAAATATGAGAGGAGGGTGAGAAAAATCAGAAGCTGAAAGCATGCCAGAATATTCTGCTGGAGAGGCAGTGATGCTCCCTATGGTCAGTGCCAAGGTCACCGGGGAAGGCAGGGAGAGCAATCCAGTGAAGGCATGATCAGCTGCTCTGCTCCAAGCCAGCACTGGTTGGGGCTCCAGGCTGGTGCACTGACAGTACCAGCAAAATCCAACCCATGGCCAGGCAGGCTCATCAGTTGGAGCACCATCTGCCACTCTACAGCACAACTTTCTCCTACTTTCACAACCTCCCAGCCAAACCCCAGCAGCATCTCCACATGCAGGCAACTAAAAGCACACTGAGCCCCCGGTGCCCCCCACTTGTGAAACACCCATGTATGGATGCTGCCAAACCCTCTCGTACACTCCAGCCTCTCTGTACTGCTATGGCTTTGCCTCCTGCTGCTGCAAAGGCCCTTTGCTAAACCTCCACCGTGGCCAAAACCCTAACTGCCATCAAAATATGACTTATTTCCTTCTACCCCTAAGCCACTGCACGTCTCTAGAGAGGAATACAGCCCCACAGGTATCCTCCAAAACATTTCCATTTTCTCCTGCTTTGGTTTGGCGATGTTTTCCCTGGCAGGGCTGTTTTTTAACACTGCCAAATCCCATTCCCACTGCTTGTGTAAACAAGGGTCAGCACCCTCATGAAACCCTGTCTCTTACTTCAAGGCCTCTCAGATACTTGTTTATCTTTTTACCTCACAAGAAGATGCAGCAAGTTGCCTTTGCCAATACAAAATAGTAAACAATGTCTCCAAGGATAAAGAAAAATAACCTCCTGGAGAGCCAACAAGCAGTGGGAAGAAGCTCTGATCTAAACACAGCAGCTGCAGGAAGGCTCAATTCTACCAACATGGCAGAGTACAGCCCAGGGGCCTCCCTCTTGGTTGTGGGTGGAAAAGGATAGGGTCCCCAGGGTGACCCTGAGTGCTGGGTACGCTCAGCCAAGTTCTTCATACAGCAATCTGACCCTCAGAGAGCATGGATCCTCCAGATGGATGCTCTCCATAAATAAGACTCCTCTCAGAGGTGCCCAGAAATGAGTTTGAAAATGCCAGTCTCCCTCTTCCCACTTCTTTCAAATCAGGGTGTAGAAGGGGTGCTGTAACGGAGCTCCTTTTTGCAAAGGACTCAGGACGTGAAAAGCTGAATGTGAACTCATGAGCTACATCAATTATACAAAACTATTAACAGCAGAAGAAATGTGTAGCCTCGTTCAGCAATGAGCCAAGGGGGCAGTAGAACAGATAATCATGTGACAGCAGATACCTATGGATATCTGATGGATATATACACTAAGCAAGGAGTGCATTATTTAAGGTGGTCTGGAGCTTAACTAAGAAAGGAAAAAATTCAGGCTGATAATCAGAAAAAACTTCCTGAAAGATACAGCCAAGTGTAGAATAGTCTGCCAAAGGAAATAGTGGAAGCCCAGTTCCTTTGCACATTTTAAGCTAACAATAACAAAACAGCTACATGGCAGGGGCCAGGGGAAAGACTAAATGACCTCTGATGTCTTTGCCATCTCTCATTCCCATGAGAAGTACTAAGACATTCAGCGTCCCCAAGGATTGCCGCTTCAGTCTGCACTAGAAAAAGAAACATTGTGTGTGAAAAAAACCAAACATTTCACTGTTTAACCTTGACTCCTTACCTTGTATGGGATAAATTCACTCCTCTTGCTCCGTAGGTAAGCGGACAGATTTCCAAACTTGCAATATTCCACAATCACCATGAGTGGGCCTGTACAACAGGTAGAGCAATTCATTAGACCATTTATATCCCACCTTATCTCATAGAATAAATTCTGGCTAGAAATACATATGGTTCAAAGACCATTCCAATAGCCCAAGGTTTTTAAAAATATCAGTAATAAAAAAAAAAATCTAATCAAAGCACCAAAACTATTTTTCTGCTGTTTAAAGGAAGAAAACAAAGCACACAATTTTGAAAATCATGGCCTTAATTTCATATATACCAGAAAGTACAGTGGTGTGCTTGTATTTGAAGCGCCAATAACAGACAAATTAATTGACATTGTAAGGATGCAATGTAAATATTTGAAAGAGCTTCAGTGCAATTAACCTCTACAATAAAACACACATGTGATTATCCATGCATTTTTCTACAGGTGATTAAAGTAGTAAAAATTTAAAACAGGAAACTTGGTTTCAGACATAGATGCCTTAATGTACAATATAAATATGGTATTTCATGTTCAAATTCACTTCATATAGGCATTTGCTATGGTGATAAATTTTCATCCTAGGTTCCACACACTGGCCATCTCTATTTTATTATGGAATAAACAAGGAAATAAATATTTATGGATTATGTTTCCTTCAACTACTGACTTCTGTCATGGAACTTTACAAATTAAATTTTCATTCCATGGTAAGCCAACAAGTCAGCTTCCCTGAAAAATTATTACTGAGTTACTTTACATTGAATTTCTTCCAAATTAGTTTGTAGTACTGGATTTGCTAAACAAAACATCTGTCTCTGATTATAAAGTGAAATAGATTCATCCAGCCAGAGCTGGACTCCAAATTGCAATCTCCCCTCCTACACACACACACATGGGAACCAACAGCCCATCCAAAGACAGAGGGGGGAAGTCCCAACTTGCAGTCAC
This sequence comes from Hypocryptadius cinnamomeus, assembly GCA_013400635.1. Taxonomy (NCBI): domain Eukaryota; kingdom Metazoa; phylum Chordata; class Aves; order Passeriformes; family Zosteropidae; genus Hypocryptadius; species Hypocryptadius cinnamomeus. The sequence continues at coordinate 99,310 of VYZP01023193.1, read as the reverse complement.
CCTGTAGCTGGTGACAAGAGTAAGAGTAGCTTGTTAAATCTGGTATTAGTTTGGAAGCCTGTTATACATGTGTGTGTGTTAGAAAGAACTACTCTTTCCAATCCTTAATTCTGAATTTCAATTGTCTATGCAGCAGAAATTGATATAATAGGGTTTTCATCAGCACCTTCTCACCCACTATGAAGTTACTCACCTCCTGGCTTTGTGCAGGCTCCAAGTAAATTGACAACATTGAGATGATGGCCAATATGAATGAGTATCTTCAGCTCTGACATAAGTGCTCTGTGCTCACTATGGGTTGCCCCTTCTGCAGAGGTAAAGCAACACAGGTCAGGAACATCACAGACAGAAAGGTTTTGCTCTCCTCCCCATTCTCTTCTGGTATTTAACAAGCCCATCAAGTGAGGAGCCTTGTTGGCTGGCAGGCTGTGTCAGCTATGCCAGTACGGCACGGGGTGGAATACAGCCCCCGGCTGCTGGCAGCCCCATTACGTTTTCTTTAAGAACAATATGTCTGGGAACCACACATTTCATTTTTCCTGTGGCAAGTGTGAGGCAGTACAATATGATTTAAAGTGAGGAGAAAGCTATTCCAAACTACAACTCAGTTTGGAGTGTGCCTAAGCCATTGTCTTGAGACTTGCAGAAAGCTTCCAACAAGGATGCATAAGGGACACGTGCAAACTGATTGCAAGAGCAACTTTACATTCTGAACCTAAGTAGAATTATAAAGTGGTGGCTAGGAGAGCATAGCTGCATTGTTCCGGTTATCAATGAGGGAAAGGCATGCACTTTTGCTAATCATTGCTTCGTGATAACAGCCATTAAGCTTAACTTTTACAACGATGGGTACAACGGTTATAGTGCTGACAAATATCCCTGTATTGTATATTCAAGTTGAAGTTCTTGTCATTATTTTTACCTTTCAGCATTTTCACTGCCACTGTTTTGCAGGTAGCAGTTTTGTCAATCCCAAATGCATCTGCTTCTATGACCTGGCCAAAAGCTCCACGTCCAAGAGGTTTACCTTGAAGTGAGAACACAAACATATTCGCTTGACACAGCAGGAAAAAGTTGTAGAATAAAAAAGCTACTCCAAAATGAGTTCATGAAGCAGAAATTAACAAGAGGACTTAAAATGTGGATAGGATGCATCATATCCAATGGGAACACAGAGCCCACACAGGGATCATGCAGCAGAGCAGTCCCGTGGCGAGCCGGGACCCGAAACACGCCCCAGCACAGTGCTGGCTGCAGTATCGCTAAATGGCTCGTGCAATGAAAACTCACCTAGCTTTAGCCGGTCTCTGGGAAACTCCCACTTGCTGGCATCATATGGGAGCCGCTCACAGTGCTCGTCTATAGGGACTTCATCAGGATCCATGATGATTGACAAGTAGCCAGTCTTCATGTCCCCTCCGTTGGCCTGGAAAATGGTATTAGTTGCAGTTGCACAGTTTTCTGCTGGCAATGTGCAGGCAAAATGCCATTTTCTCACTCTAGAGTATTTCATTAGTTCCCAGAAATGCCAGGCTACCATTTCGCTACACCATGTCATCATGAGTGTGATCATTGTTAATTACTTGCACTTTTTTTTCTTTTTTTTTTTTTTTTAATAAACAGAACCAGATGAAACATTTTTCTCTTGCAAGGGCCTGCTCAATTAAAAACAAATTTCTGCGCCCCGGTTCCAGGCAAGAATGTTATGGCATGGAGAGAAAAAATGTGTCTGTTGATTTAAGAACAATGGAAAGAAGCAACACAAAAGGCCTCAAGTCAGCTCTCATTTGTCATGCAAGACCAGTGCTGATAGGACGGTATGAGAATTTTTCATTACCCGCTTAACGGTGCGGAGGATGATTACAAGAAGCAACCAGAAGAACATGGCAATCACTGCAGTGCCAACGAGGATAATGAGCTCCAGATTTGTTTTCTCTTCAGCGCCTGGGAAGAAATAAATGAATATTTGAGTGATAGTTGGAAGCATATTTGTTTTGTTCATTCATTAAAGTAAAGAATGGAGGTCCTTGTTCCGAAGGTTCGTTTTAAAAGTGCAACATGGAGCAAAGAAATGAAAGCAAAACAAAACAAAAAGCTTGGGGGTTTATGTTGGAATATTACAGTTTCATGCTGTTTTACACACCATCACATTTCTCAGCATCAACTTTGTTCCAAGGACAGTGTCTGGGCCTTTGGCAAATATAAAAAGGTAAAATCCATATTTTGGAAAAAAATAATTGTTTTAGAATACCAAAAAGTAATTACTCTTTCTTTAGAAACCAAGAAAACACCCCCATCATATAGAAAATAAAGAGCTGTGAGAATGACCTAGAGAACAATCTCTCTCTTGTCTATTGACATCATTTAGCTGGGGCATGAAAAATGTGGTTCTACAAGAACACATGATAATAAGGTCTTATTTACGATGTTCCTTTTCCCGTAAAATAGTGGCCAGCAGATACCATTTGAGCACCTTTTAGTGCACAGATGCAGGTCTCCTCTTCAGCCTCTGTCTGCCACATCATGCTCCTGTATTTCATCCCTTGCACCACTGAGATTTTCCTACACAGCAGCACACTCCATTGCATGACCCCCATGAGCTTCATTATAAATTTTCTGGAGTGAACCAGTGTGTCCTACACAAATTTCAAACTTCTACACATGTGCCCCAGCTATATTTACCACATCAGCTGAAATCTACATCGACGTCATCTGCAGATAATTTCCACCCCATGTAAACATTTTGCCCAACATCTAAATAGTCTAAAGGGTCCTATAAAAATAACATGATATTGCTTTGATTACCTTAATGGTATGGATCAGACAACCACCCTGACCTTTAAAGACAGAGGTGTGTGAAGGGCTCAGTGACTAAAGTATGCAAATGTACTAATGAATGAATGAATGAACTAATATCAAGGGCAAGGAGCTTTTTGTTTGAGGCTTCTTGTTGCAACTCTTACTGGAAAGTCCATCATGGTCCCAGCTACCCACACTGCAGACTAACCTCTTGCTACCATTTATTGTTTGTCATTGCAATTTGTATTTTGGTGTGCCACAATAGGACTGGAACAAGTGAGAGATGGGTCTCACAAATGCTGCTTTCAGAGTGTGATGGACCAAGGCTGGAGTCCCCTAACTCAAAATCACTACCTGTGATTTTGTCCCATTTCACTGAAGTGGAACAGCAATCAAAACAGATTGCAAGAAGTCTTCACTATGTTTTCCTTAGATGCTGTGAAAGCAATTATATAATTTTAAAAGGTACAACATACTATGCTAAAAAACATAGTATGTCAATTATGTTACCTAGACAACAGAGATGCCCCAGGGTATCTGCATGTTTATGTAGCTCTGTTGTATGGGTTTCCATGCAATATAGATTGCCAGAGTTTTCTTTGCAACCACAAGTAAGATAGATCCAGTTTTTGTTGAAAAGCTCAACAGTATAAGTGAAGAAAAAAGCAGCATAGTGAAGAAAAAAGCATCAACCTCAACAGCTATGACAGCACCCAATTTGAGCTTGATAGGAATGGTCAGGACTTTTCAAAAATTTAACAGTATATTTTCAGATCTCCCATCAGGATAGCCAGTAGATTTTCCTTCTTGTTATTCTAAAGATTTTATGCACAATGTGGAAAGAATCTAACACCAACCTTCCACTGAAAAAAAAGCCACTGCTTTGCTGCATCCAAGGACATTGCATGCAAGGCAGGTGTACAGCCCTCCATCTTCTTTCCTCACTCGACGGATGGTTAGTGTTTTGTTTCCATCTTTCAAAACAATACCTGGGAAAAAATATCATTCTTAGTTTTGCTATTTTTATGCCACTTGTTGTAAAGAATTCAAAATGAAACTTTTCATAGTGAAAATCAGCAGTCAGTCCCACAAAAGAAAGCCTTTTAATGATAATAGTAAATGAGCAATCCTCACCTGAGTCTTCCACAAGTGTCTCATTATTTTTAAACCACATGATGCTTGGAGGAGGAATGCCATTCACTGCACATGACACTTCTATAGTTTCACCAATATTTGTTGTTTGATTTTCCAGATTTCCAACAAGTGTGGGTGCCATGGGCTCTGTTGGTTTGACAATACAGTAAAATTACTGTTTATTAAGAAAAATATCCAATTTTTTCAGTAGTAGCAGTTCATGTCCCAGTAACAAAGTCTCAAATCCTTTTATTACACCAAGAGTCACAGTGTTAATGTTAAGATCATAGTTCAACTTCCACATGACATGAAAAAATTATAATAGCCAAGAAATTTTAACAGTATTGATATAATGTGTTTAAGATGATTTAATCTGTAACTGCTCAGGCTGCTGAGGGAAGAGGGAGTAGTTGAGAAATTGCTTCCCTTGCATTTCTGTGTCTAGAGTCCTTATGAGAGGTTTGACACTCTTGGTCCTTTAAATGTCCATTCAGGACAGGCCATGAACATGCATAAGTATTTTCCTGAATGTGCCTAGTCAACCTAGACATCTAGCTCCCAAAGCAAAGTCACCACTATTTGTGTGGAAAGCTGACTGATTATCAGCTTGCATTGCTTGTGCCTGAGTACCAGTATCACTCATGGCAGTTTTAAATTACAGGCACTGCTCCAAACTCGAGAGGCAGTCACACAAAGCAGTAGCATTAAGGCTATGAGTACACACGTGTGTATACCGCTACAGAGAAAAATGTGTTCTGAAAAGTGAAGTTGAGAAGTTACTGAGCTAAACACATTACTTCAGCAGAAGCCAAACACATCTCCTTGCACAGTACAGTGGCTCAGTCAGTGTTTCCTCACTGGTATTAAGGACAAACCCCAGAAGAGTGTGTTACAACAACTGGTTTAAATCCATTTAACAAACTGAGCACACCATTAAGCAAACACATGCAAAGCCTGAACATACCAACAAACTGCCACTACTGCAATTATTTTCATACACAACCACTCATTTTGCTTCAGAGTAAGAGATCCATACCTTGAACAGTGAGGTGCTTCACCAGGCAGTGCTGTGTTTTAGCCTTTTTGTCCTGAGCAATGCAAACATAGTCCCCTCCATCTTGGAGGGAGATGTTACGAAGGATGAGTTCCAAGGTGACGTTTTCACCATTGGTATTTGAAACTGTCTCATTCATCTTCTGGAGAGCATTGAGGTTCTTGCAAACAGGCATGGGCAGCCCTCCAAAGGGAGTCTGTGAAACGTGAGCACTGAGCTTGTACCATGATAGCTTCTCAAAGGTGAACTTGTCTGCTGTGCATCGCAAGGACATGTTATCCTTCTCTGTCAGTTGATTCTGGGGCTGGACATTAATTTCAAGACCCCCTGCAAGTTAAAAAAGTAAAATAAATTCCTACTTGATTGTGCATTTTGTGGCTAACATTAACTTGAAAAAGTCATTTTGGAAATACAGATTTTGTCATCCTATCTGGTTGAAAATAAGGAAAGGAAACAAAGACAGAAATAAAAGAAAGAAACAAAGACTGACAGTCTGTCAACTAATCAATTATCTATGGAGTACAATCTCATTAAAAGTGATACATTTCAAATGGATAAAATGAAGGACTGCGTAACAAATTCAATCATTCTTCCTGCAGAAACTTACAGCAGCCTAACATGATTCTCAGCACTATCTTATAGCTCATTTTTTAGATTTCAATTAAAATAAAATTTTGGCACATGAATATGGGGACTGATTGTTAAGGAGACAGAAGCTCTTTGGCACTTATTTGGAAAATTTTAACCTTAGCTCTTACAGTAAATCTTTATTCATTTTGTGACACTACCATAATTTCTCTGTTGCTCAAGTGACTGCTAAAGCTCAACAGTAGTCACTCTTGGGACAACATCTTGCATCACTTTCACTGGCCTGCCACTCCACTGATGCTGGTACAACTAATCACCTGGCTGAAATTAGTGGCAACCTTAAAGGCTGCCTAAAGCAAACCTTAAGTAAACCTAACATCCAAAAGAATTAAAGGATTTCATAAAGATCAGGAATCAGGTAACATCACTGAAGTGCCTTTCATCAGCAAACAGACAAAATAAGATTAATTTAACATGCTGTCCTTGGCAGGGGGCACTTACTGGTCACATGGAAGGAGATCACTCTCTCACTTGACCCAGCCCTGTTCGTGGCCATACATCTGTACAAAGCAGATACATTTGCTGCTTGAATCACGAGGGTGCTCACAGTCTACAAAAGAACAATCAAGCAATTTCATACCACATCAGTGCTAAAGTAATGCCCAACCACCTCAACAGCTCAGCAAAGGGCTCTGCAGATATCTGCACAACCAAAAATCCCTCCGAAGCACAACTCCATGGCATAGCAGAAGCATGGTCCCCTTCTGAAGTTTATATTTTTGTCCCTAAGTGTGTAAAAATCAGGTAAAAGAAAATGGGAAGAAGCAGAAGGTGAACTTAGGTATATGTATTAAAAAATGCTGCACCCACAATTTCTTCTGCTTTTCAGTCTCTCTAACTTCTATTACAGTTAGTTTGCAAGATTAACTCATCTAACTTTAGACCACTAAAAGGTAGTTACTGAAATCTAAGTCAGTTATATTCCTCAGTAGAGATTCATTTCGGACCAGTGTCCAAAGGACCTGAAAGTGTGTATCTCTATTTCTTGGCTTCAGCAGGAGCTTGCTCGTCTAGCTGAGAGTAGACCCCCGAGTTTAACAACAGGTGAAAAGAGTTTCATCTCCAGTGATGTATTTCCAGACACATGGACTGCTGAACAGGGTTAATCATCCCCAGCCAAGAGAGAAGAAAATGTGCTCACCTTTGTTTTCCCAGCAATAGTAACGACCCGGTGCTTAATTTCAACCTGATTCCCACCCTTTCTCTCAGAGATCGCTTTCCATTTCTTGCATGCATATGGATTGGCTCCTGAGCGAACTTTCCTGAAATGTAAGTAGAGACACATGCATTAGATAAGAGGAATTTTACCCTTCAAGAGAAGTATTTTTGATTCTACTTATAAATATGTTGATACTATAAGTCAGATGCATCACTGGCCACAGCTTGCATCTATGAAAGAAGTGTATGCTTCTGGAAATATTTCTATTAAATTTCACCCTATAACCTCCTGAGACCTTCATGCTCTTTAAAGTAAAGGACCCCCAAGCCTAAAGGTGAATTTCCTAATTAATCTGCCTGTGTCAGCTCAGTTGGGATGGCTGGAGCAAAGCAGCTATTCTGGGAACAAACCTCCATTCATAAGTGGATGATTCGAGCTGATTTAGTTCAAAGGAAGACAGAGAGACATAAAAATTGCTGAACTCCCTACAAGAATTTCTTGAGGACAGTAGCCATTGTGTAGGAAGCAACCAGGCACCAAAGGAAGAAACTAGTGGAATCATTTTAAAAACAACAACAGGAAAGAAGAATGCCTTTTTTTTTTTTTGACCCTAGACTTTTTTTTCTTAAAGGAAATCTGGGCTTATGGCAGGTCCAGATAAGGGAAGCTGCGTGAATCTCAGTCAGGCACTCTCTCTATCATTCCCCAACATCAATCAGTGCACTTCCTCTGAGATACACTTTCACACAGATAAAGAGCCCCATCACACTCAGCACTTGAGCACAAGGGAAAAAAACACCACAAGGATGCATCATTAGCATAAACAGCAAATTTCCTCTGTTTGGGATGGAGTTTTGGGCCGGCAGCCCACAGGGGGATCTGAGGGAAGGGCATGCAAACAGCTGCATTTGAGACCCCGTGCAAGCCGAGATGCCCTTCAAGAGAGCACAACAGCAACATGCCAGAACTGCTGGATCCTCTCTGCGGGTGGCCCTCGCCTCTGCCAACAACAGTGACCTTGGCAGAGCCTGCCTGCAGCAATCTGCAAATTAAGTACAACAATCTTTTTCTTCATTGGCCATTGGGTTTGCACTCAGTAACGAGCCTGGATGAGGGAGGCACCGGACAAACCCCAACCCAACACAAATATCCCTCAAGACCTACATGAGCTGCAGAAGACAACAAGGACTTGGCACTCACTGGGGGCTGAAAGTGCACTCCTCCTCCAGCTGCCAGTGCCAGAGCACGGTGGTGGGTGGTGGCACGGCGTAGACGGTGCAGGTGAGCGCTTGTGTCGAGCCGTACTTGTAGGAGTCCACGGGGGCCATCAGTGCATTCTCACCGATCTGGGGGGGCACTGCAGGAGAGACAGCAGGTCACACCTCCTGCTGAAGGCTCCAGTGTACATGCATTAGACCCACTTCACACCATGCCCCAATACAAGCGCAACAGAGCATCTCCAAGGACACGTGGGGAAGCAGTGAACCTGCCCAACACTTTGAGGATCAAGATACTTAGGATCTCATACAAAATCCCCCTTCAATATTCCATGGTTTAAATTGCAGTTCCTGGATTCTCACCATCATTCCCAGCCATTAAATAAATGCACATTATTCCCCAGGCCTGATCCCACTGCACGTAGCCTTGCTGCCCTTTCCAAGACCTGCTGTCTTCAAAGCATAGGCTGTTTCCTGGGGAGCAGAGAAGAGGAGGTAGGGGAGGAGGAGGAAGGTTGTAGAGGGCAGGGCAGAAGAGGAGGGATAGCCTCTGTGGGGCAGGAAGGATGGGTGAGGCGGGACAGGGCCAGGATGGAGCGGGGTGGAGGAGGACTCCAGCAGCATAGCCAGCAAGAAGGGCAGGAAAAGAGCAGGACACAGAGGCAAAGAATAATATACAGAAAAAAACCCAAAACAAAACAAAAAACCCCACCCCACACAAAGTATCATCACAACACCAACACCCAGAGTCTGCAGCCTCTTGACTGACACATCCTAGAGCCAGGAGAGACTGGTCACCTCTGCCTTCCCAGGGCTGAAGTTCAAGGACTGTTCTTCTTCAGTACTTAAATCTTCATAGGAAGGGGATGAATTAAGACTAAGGATGGTAATATACCACATCCACACATGAAAGAAAGGCACCTCTGTTACCCCACTTACCATTTACCAGCAGGGTAAATGTATGTCTTTTCTGCATCTTGTTAATGGGGTTTGTAAGGACAACCGTGTAATTCCCTGCGTCCTTTTCAGTTGCTTCAGTGATCACTAATGCGTAGCCAAGTTTAACTGTGTGATTTGCATTGATGGCTTTTCCATTTTTATACCTGAAGAAAATAAAAAGCCCTTTGAATATTTAATGATTTGCTTTAACAAAGAAGAATAGCCCGTTTTTTCAAACACATTATATCCCAGTTCTTACCATTTAGCCTCTGGTGGAGGATATCCTTTGAACTTGACAGGAATTTTGACTGTGTCGCCTAGCCTCGTCTCAACAACATTCTCCATTTTCTCCAGGTGAATAAAAGGACTTTCTGGGGGGGAAAAAAGGAAGTAAACTAAATGATATTTTCTCATGGACTAAAGCAAAAGTGCTTTCCATTTGGGTTAGCACCTAACGAGATGACAAATAGAAGTTAGTGACAGGACTATGGGTCACTGGTAAAGCACAGCTGGCTCCAAAATGGGCTCTGGAGAGATGCCACCATGAAAGCCTAGTCCTTTCCTTCACACAGAGGAACAGACCAGTTCCCTCGCTGAGGAGCTCTGGAAAGCAGAGACAAGACTGAGCTCTCAGGATAGCGTGCTAACTGTCAGACCTATATATACATATATATATATATACATATCATAAAACTCTCTCAATAGACTTGTTCCAGGAAATTAGACTATTCAAAACTGCAGTGTGATAAAGTTAAATACTCAAGTATGTATTTCAACCAGTGCAGTCACAGAGTACCTTGAAATTATTTACATTACTTGTTATGTTATAAACTTGCATTTGGACAGAAGACCGCGATTAGCCATTTGACTAAATTAGCTTTTTGACTAAAATTTAGGATGGTTTAGACCTAGTATCTGCTATACTCAGTATAGCACATGATCTCATTTTGGCTCCTGAAGAGCGTAACAGAAAGAACCCAGGAGAAAATTCAGTATATCTTGAATCACTATGCCCGCAATAAGTTTTAAAGTCTTTTGTTTTGTTTTAAAAGTGCATGAATATTCTGGGTCCTGAAATCAGACCTCAGGAAAACCAGTCTCCTTAGAAAAATATAAACCTCTTTGTCTGACTCGGTGATTAAAAATGAGCCATTCTCATGCTGGTAATTTTTTCTATAAGTAAGTTAGTGGAGCTGGGGCTGTGCCCAAGAGGGAGCTGAGAAAAGGCTGTAGGATGTGGCCTCGTACTTATCTATTCACTTAGCCAAAGCTGTTTCCCTTGCATCATTTCCGTACCACCAAAACTCCATTTGATTAATCTATTCATAATGCAAAAGCTGAAAGTTTTATTTTCTTAGCTTCATTCATGCTGATCCAGACTCTTGTGTCACAGAGCCACCAAGATCTAACCTAAGCTCACCAAGAGTGAGAATAGGCAGCCCTTGTACAAAGCCACCTACACAAATTGAGTTTTCCAGGACCTTAAGGAGGCCAATGCAGAAGAGGCGCAGAGGCTTGCATCAGTTTATTTTACTGCCCACTTTCTGGTGGGATTCTACAGCTTTCAGTAAAATACAGCATCCTTTAAAATCTTACTATTAACTAAGGCTGTGGCATAAAAATGATCCCATACTAGTTGCAAGAGAAATACTGTAGCTGCAATTTGGTTCATTTCTGTCATTTGATTCATCATCAAGATGCCTTCTGCATCCCAGTAATTAATCCCAAATCTGAAACAACCAACAAAACTGAAGTGGAAAATGTCATACCATGAATAACGAAGTAACTGCTGTTTTTCATGTTCATACGACCACTGGATGCTGCACAAGTATATCGACCATTGTCACTTAAAGACACACTGTCAATGGTAAGGGTGCTCACAAACTTCTTTATTTCTCCTGAAGTGGTTTTAACATCCCTAATCGTGGCACGTTTTTCCTGCAATAGACAAAAGACAGAGATGTTTGGAAATGTCATTGTTATTCCTTCTGTCACCCTTTGCACACTTGTACATACCAGAAATTTTGTTGTGTATTATCATCTTCTTTCTCAATGTTTTAAAAGGGGAAGTGATATTATACCTAAATAAGTCAAATTGCTTTGTGATGAAGGCACCTGTAAGTTAGTAAGACTTTACCTTGATGGAAGGGTAGTCCCACTTAAAATCGATTCCCACATTCAGCTCTGTCCTTACAGTGCAATTGAGAACAAGTTTTTCTCCCACTGCCAGCTCTACTTCGTTGTGTGGGTTCATTGTCAGGTCATAAATTCGGTACCCTAGAGAAAGACAAAGGCACACACGAAACATGAGGGGTAAGCAAATTTCCCAGGTGAATTCACCACAACTCCCACCAAAACCAGCTACAAAAAAGCCCCTTGATGCCCCAGTGCAGCACAATAATGGGTGTACAAAGGAGCCTGGAGAGAAGTGACGTGCCTGCCCTGAGCTGAGACCTGTGTCAGACAGGATGTGTGCACATGATCAGAGCCCCTCCAGTGGTGGGAGCAAGCAAGAGACAATGACTCACACTGTTCCTCTGCCTTACACACCTTCTTCTTATCCTTGTGAGACCTAAAACTAAGGGAGATTGTATACCCATTCCCAGCAGTAAGCAGGAACTTTATACAGAATAACAGTGGGGCAGTAGCAAAATTATCCAAAGTTTACTTTGTGCAGTAAAATATTTCAAAACAGAATATTCTGAATGCAGAAATCCTAAAGATATTCTGAAATTCCTCCAAATCAGAGTGAGGATTTGTGAATTTGGTGGAGAAGTAAAAGCCTTCTGCACAGAGTAAAGAGAGAAGGCTATGCCTTCCTGACAAGCCAGGAGAGACTGCCTTGGTGCCATTTGGATATTTGAAATGGTCACTATGTCCTCAGCTGAAAGAGAAGGAGCTGCTGAGTTTCAGTTCAGGCTTAAGCCTTCACAGAATTATCACATTATTTCTGGGGTATGATGAACAACTAACAAAATGTACCAGGAAAGCATAAAACCCTGTGAGAGTCGAAACACAGGTCTTTAGGGAGACAAGACAACCCAGCTCACAGTGAGATCTTCAGATCCACCCTTCCCTTGGTACCCACTCAGAGCAATTTCTTTTCATCTGCTGCTGATGGTCGCTTGCCTCTCATTTCCTTCCACTGTGACTGAGATTGTGGATAAGTGATTTTAGGAAAAAGGTTTGCATTGTCAGAAAAAAAAAAAATTAAAATCCCTGGCACCAATGTAAAACACTAAAAATAGAGGCACTTATCCCAATGATCAACCAGAAAGAACACAATACGTTGCATTTAAAAGAAAAGTGATATAAATCTCAACATCCATTTTGCATTAGCTGCATTGTCAGTATTGAATAACCTAGTGTCCAACCAAATGTAATTGGTTCAGTATGCTGTAGAAAGCAAAAGAACATCGGTTATAGAGAAATAAAAACCTTTGGCTTACCTACAACTGCAACTATGTATATCACAGACTGGTAGCTTTCATCATCTATTTTAGCTTCGCAGAAGACCATGCCTGCATAGTTGATTAAATGACTGGGTATAGTGAAGCCTTTTTTATTATTCCATGAAATGGATTTACCATCAGGAACAAATATCTTTTCTGGATATTTCTGTATGGAATATTGACAAAACACATAGTCAGAATTCAAAAATTGAACAACCCTGAATTGTCACCTCCAGCATTTTCCATAACTGTAGGGCCCCCATTTAAACATTCCAGCTCAGGGAATTAGTACATGCTTTGAAAGTACAGGTACAGCACTCATCTTGTAATCACAGGCTATAAAACTCACAATGATGGAAAGGAGTTTTTAAGAAAGGTATTTTTACTTCAAACAACATATTTATGCCAGAGTGACTTCAACTAACTGTTGAAAAAATAGCAGGCTTTTTCCTTACCGCATGTAGAGATACATTGAGATTTGATATGGTTCCAAGGCACGGCACTACCACAGTTTTATTCTTAGTGATGTATACAATGCCAAGCTGATCACTAACTGAAGTCACAAATGGTGATCTGTAATCTAGAATAATATTCAATTGATAAGTGGGTATTATTCATCACATGATTATGGAAACTGGAAACCTTTCCAGTTTTCTTATTTCCCTATTTTTTCACAAGTCAGTTGTACTATTTTCCATGTCATAAAGCACTGAAATAATGAGACTAAATAGGGGAGGAACATGTTTTTATAGACACCCCACCCCCCAGATTTAGAATATCATTATTCTCAAAACAGCTAACAGCAGCAGAGTGTGCTTTGGAGAATGGCTTCCTGCTACAGCAGTCCTTTTGTAGACAAAAAACTGATTTACCCCAGTGTGACTTTCCTTGCGTAAGTATTACAGGAAATATCAGTTAAAAATTGTGACATGTTACACTGACTCCCCTGACGGCAGCATCCTTTTCAAAGTCAGACCAAAACACCAAAAAAATAGCTCCATGATATTATAGAACAAGCTAAGTCATGTACTTAATTACATCTCATTTCTCAAAATGGTAACTATAAGTTAACAATAAAGAGGAAACAGGATGCATATGGAAACGAGGGTGAAGCCATCAGTGCAAAAAGGCAGATGCCTCAATGAATGCACTTATTGAAGCTAAGTGTATAACTGGAGGCTTTGCAGTGTCTGCGACACTCAGCTGAAAACTGAGCTCTTACAGCCTACAGAGATTTTACCAGCAGAGTCAGCAAATGTATGAAAGTTTGTTTCTTGGGGTTTGGGTGGTTTTTGGGGTTTTTTTAATGGTATCAGTACAAATCATACACAGGATCGGATCTGTAATTTTTAACAAATATAAAACCTCTGTAATCCTCTCCCATATGAAACTCCTGCTGAGGTCAGTAATAGCTCTGCATTCATGAGGACAGGCTCAGAGCTCAGCAGATGCTAAATTCTGGGTGGAGAACAGCAGACCATGTACTGCATATGGCAGGTCAGTTCAGAATTATAGGTACAAAGGCTTTTGTGTTGATGGCAACTAGCATACCTGAATTTAATTACTCAACAGGAAAACAAGAAAAATGTTTCATAGGATCAAATATTCTAGGATTAATAAATTTTAGCATCAAAACTGTTTTGAGACATTATATTCCTTTCTTCTCTTGACTCTAGAGAAAGAGACACCTGAGAGCTGTGTAAGCACTTACCTTGAACATAAACATAAATAGTTGTAGCTGCCTGGTTGTCCCTGTAAAGGCACTTGTAGTCCCCTGTGTCGTTGCCAATGACTTTGCTCAGAGTAAGTGTCTTGCAGTAGGGGCCATCACTGCAGTCTGTCACGGAGATCTGCCTCTCAGCATTGCTCTGCTTGCTTGGCCACGACCACTCCAGTGGTCTCTGACCTCTGGGAAAGCAAATGTTAGAGCAGCAGGCACTTCTGATATGACCCCCAGCCCCACCAGTCTCTGTGGCTATGGAGAGGGATGGGCTTCACCCCGTCACATAGAGAGAGCGTCAAAGCATGTAGGACAAATTCACACACACAACCTACTGCTAACAGCTACATTGAAGCTACTTGAGATTTACATTCTGCTGAATCTAAGTGACAAATCACCCAAAAGAGAGCGCTGAGAGTATGGCTCACCAGCAGGATCCACAAGGACACAGCCGATGCTTCCTCCCCCAGCCATCCTACACTCCCCAGCTCTCTCTTGCTGCAGCCCTCACACATAATTTCTAAAACTTGTCAGGGAAAAGTGAGGCAGAAAGCACAAAGGGAGTGGAGAGAAAACAGGAGGCCTGACAGGAGAGAGATCACATCATGTGTGATTCTGTACAAAAGCTCACTACATAAATTACCAATCATCAAAGTCATGCTAAACAGACTTGTCCTTACCTGCAAGTAATATTTAGTGTGTTGTTTGCCATTATTGTGAGGACATCTTTTTGGATGCTAAGGGTTGGCTGATCGAGAGACATAAATAAACCTGCAAAGACATGTATGAAACCTCACTAATAAACCCAATAAACAAGTAAATGCTACTCAATAAGAAAAGTATTATATATGGGAATATTCATCACGTTTTAAGTGGACACTTTCACATCACCTATTCGCCAGCGAAGGGTAAATCATGATTTTTCACACATCCCAAAAAGTTCAAAAATTCTGTCATAACAGGAAGCAAAGGCAGATGGTCAGGAGCTAGCTGCAGAGCACTACAATTCAGCCAGCCAGGGTGGAGTTCCTGTTTTCTTGCATTGCCAACTTCAAGGTCTAACAAGAGGATGTGGGACATTGAAACGAAGTGAACCTTCATCTGATGATCTCACTCCCTTGGGGATTACCAGCTTTTCTTATAATAAATTGAATATATTTCTTTGAGACTACTGATCAATTAATTATGCAAAGAAACTATTTTTACAGTTTGTCACAAATCTGAAATCCCATTAATTTATTTTATGCCTTGATTTCCTAACTTTATCTCTTTCCTCCTAAGAAGTTAGGCAAAACTGTATTACTCCCGGACTACGGGCACAGCGGCTTGCATCGCACCCACCCGGAGCCACTGGCGCTTGTGAGGGCTGTGATCTGTGTGCCAGCCCTTGCTCTGAGGCACCAGCCCAGCTTGTGCAACATTTGGGAGTACCACAGGGAAAGGTTTTCGTTCCTCCCTAGCTGCTGCCGTTGCCTTCAGGAATCTCGCCTCACCGGGCCGAGCCGCAGCCCCAACCCTGACAGCCCGGCCGGCTACAGCGGGCAACAAGAAAGCGTGGCCAGACCGGGACATTCCCCATTTCGCTAGCGTTTCCCCGTGCTTTAATCACTTGCATTCCGAGCAGGTTCTTCTGATGACAGGTTTCCCGCGTTTGGCTCCAGGGACATTTTGCTCTCGGAAACGACAGCTGATGCTGGAGCCAAGCGGGCGGGACACTCTGCCGTGGCAGGCAGCCCCTCCGACGGGCCAGCACCAGCCGGCCGGACAGGAGAGGCCAAGAGGACAGGACAGGAGGGGTCAGCAAGCCCGCAGCCACGGGCGTTCCGTCCCGCCCGGGGACTCACACTGTCTCACCCACCCGAGCAGCCCCGACAGACCCACAGGAAACCCGCACCGCCCTCCGCGGCACCCGGGCATCCCACGGCCCCTCTCCTCGGGGTGCCGCGGAGCTGCCGGACCCCGGCGGCTCCCCGACAGACCGGAGCCGGGTAACGGGGGGCTCCCCGAGGGCTTACCTGGAGCCAGGCACAGCAGGACCGCCAGCAGCCGCGCCGCGCCGAGCTCCATCCCGCGGCCGCCGGGGCTGCGGGGCGCGGAGCGAACCCTCTGCCCGACGGCAGNTTCCCGGCCCCAGGGCCCCCCTGCGCATCCCGCCGGGATGCTCCCCTTCGGACGGACAGCGGGAGCTATCCCTCTTCTCTGCTCGGTGGCAGGAGGGCCTCAGCAGTAAGACTCGGCGTCGTCTGGCGCTACGTTGTGCTTTTTTGGCGTTTCTTAAAATCCCCCCAACAGAAAAGATCCCAAAGGCCAGGCATGTGAGGTACTGTCAGTGAGACACAGCCATGTTCCTGCTGGCAGAGACTGTACCCCCGGGTTTGAAGTGCCTGGCAGCGTCAGTTCACAACGTGGAGTCCCCTACCCATGTAGCATGTACCCAGCCACCCCAACTGGCCACATCCCAGCTAATGGGATCCAACAAGTGCCTGCCACAGCTGCCCTTCCCACCTTTTAATCAAAATTATTAACTAGTGACTGTTAAAGAGAAGTTTGTGAGGTAGTCCTTTGGGAAAAATAAACACACATTAATGGTGGTGGTCATTAATGGTCATTAATGTGTTATCCATATACACAATATAAATCTTATGGGTTAGATAGATCAGTAAAGAGAGGTATATAGATAAAAAGGTAGATAATCAGGTGGATAGTAATACACAGCTGGGTACATAACTATGTATGCATATATGTATGTGTACCTCTACATGCCAGCTTTTCCTCTTTCCCTGTAAATTGCATGGGAGCTTGTCCACAAATGACTAAGTTAATGAAGCAGTGCTTTTATTTTGCATGCAATGCAATTCCAGCTGTTTTACTGTATTGGGGAAAGAGTGTAATTTCCTTTGAAATTATACCCCTGTTGCTCACAGAAAGATACAGGGAATAGGAGAAGCCAAAGTTTTCCTAGAGATCAAATAAAGTCCATGAAAAGTCAAATAAAACTCATGTGATTCAAGTGGCAGCAAGTCAACACCATGCAAATAAAAACTGCACTTGCTATTCTTATGAGCTCTTAAACCAGAATACTGGCAGCTCTCACTGATACCCCCACATCCATCATACCGTGGGTCAGGTCATTGGTATTGCTGAGTGATTTGGGGAACTCTGGCAGTGAGTTCAGCTACTGACCTTGCTAAAACTAGGCTGCATGTAAGGTTTCTGTGCTAGTGACAGATACTTAGTGAAAACCAAAGGTACATACTGCTAAAAAAGGCAGTTTTGGTAACTTTATTTGTGGTGATGCTGGTTTTGTTGGGTTTGACTACAAATAGAAAAAAAATTTGATTAGGGTTGGATAACCTGCAAGAAGTGTTTGCCTCAAAAGCAGTTTAGGTAATCAACAAAGAAAATTAAATTATAGGGGTAAGTTAAAAAGTATTTACATGAAATTGTTACAAGATCCACAGAAAACAGTAAAGTCGCTGGCAGACCACTTTAATGCTTTCTGCATTCCTACGAGAGCTTCCAAAATGCAGCTGTAGAAAACATGCCCCTATCTTGATTTTAACAAGTAACTTTTCTAAAATTTAGTCAGATGATGTGCAGCTACAGCTTACTGTACCACTTGGGCTCTGTTTTCATGCACAGTCATTGCTATTAAGTGAGTGGTTTGGAAGAGGGGGCTGCATTCATTGTTGAAAATTATTGTGGCGCCTGAGCTTTATGGAAACAAATACCTACTGTTTGCTCTAAGCACATCTAAGCCAAGATAGATGAATGCTAGCCCTCTACAGGCCCTTTGGCATTTGCCATGTCCCCCTGCCTCCTTCTGCCCTGCAGCATCCTGAAGAAGGGAAGTAGAGAGAGGAGCTGACCCTTCAAACACACAAACCTGGCGAGCGCACACATCAAACTGAGCAGCTGGCAGCAAGGAGCTCGCACGTTGTGACTGTAGTTCATCCACAGAGAACGCTACGTTTCAAAAGCACAAATTGTTTTTATCTCCCTGAGTGATGATCCCAGTGAGATCTCAGTTTTTACACTGCGCTTCCTAAATGAGACACAATCCTTCAGCATTTTGCCTGGCTGTCAGTATAATCTTGGTAACTAGAATAATTCTGCAGGAACTGCTGCTTCAGTGCATGAATTGCCATCCCTGTTGTACTGGGGACATTTGTGGTGCCAATGAGAACAAAAAGCATCTTCTTTGAATGGGGCCCTAACCCTGTAAACAGTGAGAATTGGAAAAGATGTGAGGTGACTTTACCAATACATGGTGTATTACATCATATGTACTTTGCTAAACTGATTTTTCTATATTGAGCTTCAGTGGGGCTTTTGCAAGTGGATTTTCACTTGAAGATGCCATGGGGAACCTCTGAGAGAAAAAGCAACCAGAGCACAAGAGAAAGACACTCACCTAAAACCCAAGTGAAAGATTCATGTAAATATATTGTTGCTATGATAGCTATGGGACAGAGATGTCTGGTCACAAAATCAAAACCTCAGTGGTTTAAGGGATGGCAGCTCTCTCATCCAGCTCTTTAGGCTGTGATCTCTGCACAGCTTTTGTGTCATCCTTCAGACTTGTAGAGTATCTAGCGTAGTCCAGATTGCACCAGAGACTATCAGTGCTGAACCACAGGGATCTAGTGAGAAAATCCAGTTCAGAGAGTACAGCGTGGGATTTCCTCCCTCTCCAGAGACAGTGTGAACCTCCAGAAGTGGAGAAGTTCCTAGGATCTAAATCCAGCCTGCAGTGGCTTCTAAAGATACTCTGCTCTCTGTCTCAGCATTCTCACCTGCCTCAACAGGGAAAACCCATCAAGACTTTTAAAATCTGTTTTACTTCAAAAAAGTGCCTCTGCTTTGGCAAGACAATAACAGCAAAGAAACGTGGGGCTAGAAGCAGCTCCGTGAAACTTCAGCCATCCTGCCACACTCAGCAGATCTCAGCTCAGCATGAGACCAGACCTGGGGTTTGTGGAGAGCTGGTGGCTGACAGACAGAATGCAATCAAACCCTGTGCATCACTCCGTGCTTCATCAGATTGACTCCCAGTTCACACAGCATCTCCCTGAGCCCCTGGGAGAGCAGTTTCCATTCTGCCATCAGTGTGTTCCCAGTGTCTGGGCTCATCAGCCTCCTTCTGCTGCCTCCTGCACGCAGGGGAAGCTCCGTGTCCATGAACGGTCCCTGGGAATGGTCTGGGGCACCAAGCCTTGCCTTGGCCAAGCAGGGCCGGCGAGCCTTTGTTTGTGCCTCTGCTTCTCTGATCGCCAAAAGCTCATTAAAAGCAGGACACAAAGAAGCAGCAGAGGAAGCGGACAAGCCCTCTCACGTCTCCTCGCCGACCTGTCACGACTCCGCCAGGCTCTCCGGCTCTGTCACGGCTTCCCGGGCAGCCCTGCCGAGGAGTCCGACTAGAGGGCAGAGCAGCAGCAGCCAAGCGGCCCTTTGTTTGCTTAATTATTCAAATAACAACCTGGGGAGAGACAAGGGCTGGCCCTGGCAACACCGATTATGCGCTTTCCCGCTCCTGTGGCTCAACAAGTTTACCACGGGTCAGCATCCCATGCAGAATACATCTGGAATGCGGCAGCCAGCAGCTGTACCGCCTCCCGGGCACACCTCTGTCCGGCAGCCGCCTGCGAGCACCTCAGCATCTCATGCAGGAGTGGATGCTCCCTTCAGCTCTGTCTGCATTGCAGACTGCACCACTGCAGCAGCCTGCAGCCCTGGCCCTGGTGTGGCTCTCAGCAGGCAGGCATCCCCAGCACACCGATAAGCTTTGATGAGGCAGACGCGAAGTACACGCAAGATCCCGCTTCAAGAAAATGAGATGGCATTCATGTAAATGGCATGCAAGATCAGAAATACATTTACCACAACATATACTTCATGTGTAGACCCCACAAAACCTGCTGGTTTGCAAGGGGCATTGCAAAAATCTAACAAAAATGACAAAATCTAACCTTCCACCTAGAAATGAAATTATAAATTGTCTCAGGTGAGAACAGATGTGGAAGTAGGAATGAGATGACATAAACACACTAATTTTCAGACAGAATTAGAGATGTGAATGCTTCTGTTTTCAGAGTATGCCAAAAAACATTGGTATCTTTGCTGGAATCTAGGGATATGTGCTTTGTGTTTGGCTTTGTCCATCTGTAAACAGGAGGTGTGAGTTTGGTGTGCATGGGCATCCCCAAAGCAGCTCTATTCTAGCTTGGCTAAATACTGATAGTAACAAAACTGGAGGAGCAGGTTCGTTGCTGTCAAGCCCCAGAGTAGTCTAAAGTACCTTGGATATGTCTCTCCTAGGCATGTAATTATGGTTCCAGGCATGTGGAATTTTAGGGATGCATCTTTGAAAAACTCATTTTATATAATTGTTTATTTACTTGTCCCTATTGTGTCCTAAAACTCTGCATAATTACTCCTGCCAGGACAACAGGGTCTCCTACATACCCTTCATTCAAGGAGCTGTTCCTTTTTTCACCCTACCTGGTTGTTTTTTCCCACCAAACTCTTTGCGGGGCAAGGGCTCTGTGAAGAAGGGACAAATGCCTTTGTTGTTTATGTGGCTGAAGTCTATGGATTCCCTGTTGCTTGCAGCAGGAAGCAGCTCTGAAGCATCACTTTCTGAGCAGGAAGCAGAGGGTGTCTGGGCCCCTGGTCAGTTTGGCTAATGGATGGGCAACTGGTGACAGGGATAAGCTACAGATTCTTGCACAGAAGTGGCATGCAATATTTTTTTTCCTTGTTGTTTTTTTTCTTTTTTCTTTTTTTTTACCCCTTGACCTTTCTTTTTTTTTTCCTCTTTGGGGCTCAAAGTTGAAAGTCTCTGAAAAAAGTCTCAAAGCCTAGGTTGAAGAAACTGCTGGAGAAGGACAAAATCTTTTTTTCTATTAGTTGCCTGATGCAGCATGTTTTCCCTGCATCCCCTCCTGTGAAGAGGTTTGCATTCACAAGAATATCCTCACCTCCATGCTGCAGGAATGGAAAGCAGCATCCTTAGGCACTATGTCCAAATGGCTGTGTTATTACACAAATTCCCTTAACATTCGCTGAAGGAAAACAAGGGAACAAGTATGACACTAATCACAGAGAAGGTTCTGGAGCAGAGACCTGGATTCTGGACCATGTGCCTGCAAATAGGGAAGGAGTTTGATGGAGGTGGAACAGCACTGTCAGGAAACCTGAAATGGCCACCTGTTATGGCATGGTGTCTGAGGCTTTCTGATGACACAAAACCAGGCCTCCCACAGCTGAATTTCCATGCTAGTAGAAGTCTGACTTTGGGAAATAGTCTGCCACAGATATATGTTACTGGGTTTTTTATGAAATAAAGAAAAATTATGAATGTATCTGACAGGGAGCCAGACAATCCAACATATTCTTACAAGTCATGATTGTGTTAGGGGTAGAAGCAATGCACCCCAGCTCCCAGGGTGTTTGTGTGTCCCATACTGCATAAGAAAAAATCCTAAGGGTTTTGTGTTGTTTGTAGCACTTTTCTGCTATGGAGGTGCCTCAGTGTCTGCCAAGGATTTTGTCATGTTGCAGCCTTTCACTGGTGAGCACTCTAATCAGATGTCTCTCCTACACCTCACTGCTTCTTAAATGAAATAAATAAGGACCTAATCTCTTAGAGATGTTTAACCACTGTCACATTTGCTTGAAATTGGCAGAAGAGTTAAAAAATTATGAGTCAAGTAGATAAAAAAAGTAAACGTGACAGACATAAAATGTGATTAGTAAATCCTGTTTCCCTAGGGAACCATCCTAAAATTTACTGGTCACAACAACTGGAAAAAACTGCCAGCACTTCGTAGGACAGCATTAAGAGTTGAAACTGGAGGAAACTCAAAGGAGAGCAAAAGACTGTCAGGAATTGTGAAAACTCAGCCTACAAGGAAAGGTTGACAGATCTGAGACTGTTCAATCTTGAAGAAGAGGAGACCAGACAGACAGGCATGATAACAACCTTCCAGTGGGGACAGGCTGGAGGTCCCTGATCAATTATCCTTATAATCACCAAAGGTAAAAGGAAATAATCAGTCTAATTTTCTGGACAGGAGATCCATCTCAGATAATGGGGTACATTTTCTGATTTTCTGGGCAGTTAAGCACCAAATAAGGTTGTCTGGTGAGTCTGGGACTGACATCAATTGAGGTATTTCAGATCAGGTCTGTCAGATCTTTGTAAGGGATGAAATTTAATTCTCATTTGCAATAGAAGTGGGTATTAGAGAGTCTTCTCAGGTTTATTCGAGTCACATGTATTCATAATTAATAGGAATACAATTTGTGGTTTCCCATTCTTTAATAAAATAACCCAAAATTAATTACCGCTTCATTGAGTCAAATGTAGTATTTCATCCAGCCTACAACAACATTTCAGCATTCCTTTTCAGAGAGAAGAACTAATGTGATCTGTTTGAGTGGATACCTCTTCTACACCTTTCTCTTGGAAGCTGTCTTGAAGTGACTGGATCTCCTGTCATTTTTTATGTGTTCAGCAACACAACTGAAAGAAATCCAAAACCACCCAACCTCCAAAACATTATTCACATCACCCTACTTCTAGCTAAGAACTCCTGGGAGACGTCTGAGGGCAAAAATTGGTGAGGACTTCTGGAACGTGTCAACAGTTGCCAAAGTTCAAGCAGAGTTTTATAGTGATGGCTCAAAATTACATCAAACAACTTTCCCAAACCAGAGCCAATGGCACAGAGCATGTGACATCTCTGTCCCAACTAATGCTTGCTAGTACACTCAAACTGCATTTGGGAAAACTTCCAAATTGTTTCCTTCCAGGAGAATTTTTTTCCATACCAATTTTCCATTTTCCTTCCATTTTCTTCCCAAATATTTTCACAGCCAGGATAACTAAATAGTAACTGTATTATGGGACATTATGTAGGGACTTCAGAATGCAAAGAAGACACAGCAAAGCCTCCTACAGATATAGGAAGGATCTCCATCACTCATCACTCTGCCATTCTTCTACAGACTTTTTCAGGTACTAGCACACCTGGCTCTCACAGTCCCCCTGAAGAACTATTTTTATCTCAACAGTGAGGAACCTTTGTTTTTACAGTAAAAATTTACTTGCGCAGCAGATAACTTAAATGCAATTAAACCCTTTAAAGTTGTAATATGGGAGTTGATTTTTAACATCTATATCTGAAAAGCCTTTTCTTACAAAGTGTAAGAGTTCATCACAATTTGTGACTTTTCATGTTAGTATTTTTCTTTGTTTTGCTTCATACCCATTTTCATGAGATAATGGCCATCGTTTGTTCCAAAGAAGGGAACTGTTCCACTAAGGGCAAGTTCATCTTCTGTTCGGGCTTCCCTTCCAGGACACAAATCAATCAGGTTTGAAAAGGAACAGGGAAAATATCACAGCTTCTTTGCTGATCAAAGTACTCTCTTTACAGGGGTACAAATCATGTTTCAACAGTCTGGGGAAGCAGACTACATCAATTCTCACAATCAAATTCTTTAACCCAAAGCCAGAAACCCTAACCCAGAGCTCTGTTTTCTATGTATTTTACCTTTGTGAACAAGCTGACTAATTGATTACACTATTTCTAATCATCTGACTATTTTCTCACGTCTCTCATCCAAGAAGAAAAATCATAGCAAATATTGTACCACCTCCTCATTGTTTTCTGCTGTGGCTGTAGCTAAATGAATCCTCTGAGCATTTAGTAGCTGATGCATGGCAATATGGGACCAGAAGAAAAGCATCAACAGGAAAGCAAAGGAAGTGACCAGGCACTGACCGTATTCTTCACTGGGTTTGTCTCACCAAAGGTTGTCACCAACCAAAGGTTAAAAAATACATTCCACATTGTTTTCTGGAGGGGGACGCCCAAAACAAGCCATGCACAAAATTCATAGAATAATCATTACGGACAAAAGGAAATATTAGGACGTGTAGTCTGACCTCTGAAAACCACAGGCAGCCAAGGGAGCCCACTGGGATGCAATGCTTCCTTATTGAAGTACAATTTCTACTGGAAGAGAAGAGGAATATTTACTAGAAGCTTGAGCCTGGCTGAAGTTAGAGCTAGACAAAGGGCTCAGAGCCTGCATGTTATTCAGGAGGATTTTGGTATCATATATAATAGCAACCTTAGCACTGTGTTGAGATTATTCTAAAAAGACAAACTGTATAATCATATATATAGTATGCTATAATATATACATTTATATTTATACACATATATATCTGTACTTTGTGAGAGGTCAGGAATATTTCTGGAATTCTATTAGTATAACATTTATTAACTACACAGTAAACATAGCTGATAAGC
The DNA here is from genome assembly GCA_013400635.1 of Hypocryptadius cinnamomeus. NCBI lineage: Eukaryota > Metazoa > Chordata > Aves > Passeriformes > Zosteropidae > Hypocryptadius > Hypocryptadius cinnamomeus. The sequence continues at coordinate 74,863 of VYZP01023193.1, read as the reverse complement.
ATTTTGAAATTATTTAATTTCCTGAATTGCTGATTCAGGGCTTGTAATTCATTTCCATTCCCACCCTTTCAGCTGGTGACCAAGGTGACCCTTCCTTGTAACACTCATAGCAAGAAATGAAGACACTGTTTTCCTCCTGCCCAGACTCAGAAGGAGCTGATTAAGGCTAGCAATGCCAAGGAAACAATAAGGAAAGCACAGAACCTTGGGAGGGGCTGGAGGGTTTCCTAGAGAACCATCCTGCAGCTGAGGGAGCAGTCAGGGAAAGAGCCCAGCTGTGTTCTTTTCCACAGTCAGCATCACATTTTCCAGGCAAGCCCTGGATACAGAACACCACAGACTGGGAAAACTGATCCGCGGGAGACTGCGTGGTGGAGGCTGCCAGGCTGTCCTCTGGGGCATTGCTTTTTCTGCAGAAGTTGTCATTCAGGGGCAGCATTTTCAGCTGAGACCAGCAGTGAAATGCCAGGCAATGGAGAAGAGGTGAGATGGGAATTTTGAGTCCAAGAACGACATGGTGCAGACTACACAGGTGCAGATGTAGATAGAGATGACAAATCTCCAGGCTTAAATTGGTAAGAAGGACTTTTTTCCAGAAGCCACAAGTATCAGCATTAGAAATGAGTGGTGAAAGCAACCATTTGGGTGAAAAGGGTGAAAACCTTATGAAAGTGACATGGACCTCAGAATATCTGGTTTTGGACTTTTATCCATAAAATGCCACAGGATGCGAGTCAGCAGGAATTCTCCATAAGCCTGAAATTAGACTTTTATTGGAGGAAATACTATGCCAACACTGAAGTGTTGGCACCACACACGACACACCTCCTTATTCTTTGACATCTGCAGACTGTCATGTGCCAAGAAAAAGGTAACTGAGCAGTTCAAGGAAGGAAGACATTGAGATCAGGGTCACTGGTATCTGCCAAGAAGACTTATTTTATTTCAGACTTAGAAATACAGGAATATTTTGTTTATAAAGGGTGAGAATCTAAGCATAAAATTATAATTTCTAAATTCTTAAAAATCACAATGTTTTTAACCCAAAAAATATAGCAACGGGTGTCAGCAAAGTACAAATCTGTCTAATGTCCACAGATGCATGAACAGTCACTATGTAGAATAAGCCTCTGTCTCTTCATTCCTTTCCCTTTGCCTCATTTATAATGTTTTTTACTGTATTCACACAGTTTAACTGCAAATTTGCTATCCTCTTGTTATCATTTCAGTCACTAGATTTTTGTGTGTGTGTGGGAACCTGTGAAAATATTTTGATTGAACTGGTGCAAAAATATTTCAGGCAAATCCAAAGTATGGATGTCAAAACATGCTAGGAGAATAACACACCTATTGTATATAATAACATTATCCCATTATTAAAGGAAGCAAGTGGGAAAATACAGGTATATGGTTTCTAGCTAGTAGGGAAAAAAAAAGAAAGAAAAAGACAGATCCTGATTAAAAGTTGTTAAATGACTTTGAATACTGCTTCCTTTCCTTAATCCATTGGCCTGCAAAGCATGGTCCCAGCTGGCCAGGAGAACACACAGAGGTAGGCATCTTTACCACACTGGCCTGGTGCAGTCAGCGAAAGTCACTTTCCGTAGCCTCCAGCCTTCCTCTTGGATGTGCGTGTCATCAGGAAAACTCAGCCCAGGCTCCCTACTTTCTCTTCCGCCCCTTTAGCTCCACATGTTTCCTGACCCTTGGCTCCTCTGCTGCGAGGGCTTGCCACCTGCACGCCGGCTCTGCTAGCACAACCACATCCTGTGCCTTCCCGGGCCAGGGGTCGGTGTTGTCAGCGGCCCCTAGCATAGCTGTGTGATGGGAAGGGATTTGGGTTCAAACGACCCTGGTGAATGAAAACAAACCAGTGTTTCCATTGCAGGGTGCAGCAGGGACAGCTGAGTAGTAAAAAATGAACCAAAGACCGTGTAGCAACAGGCTGGTTGCGTCTTTGGGTAGGATGATGAATGCCCCATTGGCATTCAGTCTCCTCAGTCCAGTTCAGCATGGACTTTTCTTACCTTTATTGATCCACCACTCCAGATGGCTGCTATTCTGGTGCTACAGGAAATGAAATTACTGCCCACTTGCAGTTATCAGTCTGTATCATCAAAGGACAGTGACTGAGCAGTGGAAATAGGTCCTCCCACATGAGTCCCCAGTGCTGTGTTCTCCGAGAACAGCAGGAAACAGGACAGCAGAAAACGCTCCAAGCGCAGTGGAAACAGGTCCTCCCACATGAGTCCCCAGTGCTGTGTTCTCCGAGAGGACAAGGAAGGCCAAGGAGTAGCACGACACTCTCTGGATGTGTGGTGACTTTGGAAAGCCATGGAACCCCAGAACATGCTAATGAGGACAACAACAAAATTCAGTGTGTTAATGTGTTACTGTGTTCAAATGTACTTCAGGTGCCAAATGTTAAAGTGCCTTGCATTTATTAATTGCAAATTGTAGAAAAATGAAAGGCCAGTGCCTTCCAAAAAGAAACCACAGTGTTTCCAAAGTCCAGTTCTGACCTCCTGTGCACTGATGCAGACTGGAAAAGTCTGCATGAACATCCTTCACTGGTTAATGTAAGGTGTCAAAAATGCCACTTAAAACTAACTTGCCCTGAGAATGCCAAAAGACAGAGAAAAAAATCCCCAACTTCCCTGATAGGATTATTCAACTTAATAATAATCCTTTTGACAGTAACCCAAATTCAGTAACCCTTAATTTCTCTGAAGTTGATAGTGACTTCTGCTCAGTGTGATGAAAGAAGAAATGCCAAGTAGTTCTTCATCTGAAATACGATCTTCTGATTGCAGTGTAGAGTCCTCACACAGGACCATAACTTCCACCAGTGAGTAAAAAATAATTTTACCCATGAGCTGATATCAGATCTATTACTTTAAAAAAATGGTCAGTGTTCCATGGGAGAAAGAACCTACACAAAGAAGAACACCGACTTTCATTCATCAGGAGGTGTTTGCACAGCCTATAGAAATCTGTTGGTTTTATAAAAGATCCACAACTGCAAAAGTTATGTGCTTGGGGCAGGAACACATCCTTGGAATTCAGCTACAATTGGTTTGAATGAATGGTAAGGCTATTTCCACCAGTAAAGTTAATCTAGATTTCTTCAGTATGAACAGGTTAGAATTAATTCTTAGTGGTTGGATTTTACCAATTATTTACCTGAAGTCATTATTTCTAAAACTCTAATAGAGAAAGATATAATCCTCTACTGTGAGTGTGGTGGGGCTTTTTATGCAGTAAGAACAGAGACAACATTTTCTTCAAATTGGACATCAACACATAGTGATAGACAATGAAGTTCCAATATGGGGAAAACTTGTGTCAAATTTTGGAGGTGACATTTAGAGACAGCCTTAACCTGGAAGAGATTTACTTTGGGAAATGGCACAACAGCAAATCAGGCGCTTCACACTTTATCCATCACACTGAAAGGTTTGCACATTGTCCTCTTCCAGAGGTGAATGAAACTGCCCCTTATCTTTGGATCAACTTTAGTAATAGCTGCATAGCACTTTGGAATTGCAGCCTTTATACCCTGGAGGACTTGTAATGGACTGGATAAGGAAGAACTTCCATTTGATGTCAAACACCGGGAAAGGCTCTGCAAAATGAATTTTTATGAAGGCTGGAAGTGTCTGGGTTTGGTATGTTTAGTGGTAGAAAAATGCTCTAGTTGTGAGAGAGGATGTTATAGTGGGAAGATAACACTGCATCTGAAGACAAAATTTTCTGAACATGTAAGTGGGAGAAGTATCTCAAGAGCTCTCACCTAATTGACAAAGGCACAGAAATTTTTCCTTCTGTGAAATACTTCTCAAAATTACCATTGTCAATCCAGGGGTCACAGTTTTGTTAGAGCGTGGCAGTCTTAATACAGTGTCAGCAATTACAGTTTTGAGTTACCATTAACAAGAAAGGGCATAAAACCCAAGCCTCCCATTCTTGGCTATGCAAGTTGACTACTGTGGTGTACAACAAATGGGCTACCACGGTGGGCTTTCCCAAAATAAAGGCCCTATAGTCATATTATGGCTCAGTGCAGCCAGCATAGGTACAGAGCCCACTTTGCCTAGTTTCTGAATCACAGTGGAGGAGAGGGAGCTGCTGCAGCCAGCATCACTCTGGTTATGGAGGCAGCATAGCAAGCAGATACAATTTTCGGGCCCAACAGGGACATCCAGGCCAGCTCAAATGCTAGGCTTGAGTGGTTGATCAATGGAAGTATTTTTAAATCTTTGGATGGAGAATCCATGTAAATCCTGTTTGAGGTGAATAAGTACTTTTTGTGCTCCTGGTCCTTTGATGCACAAAGGATTTGAAGACCAGCAGTGTATTTATTTTACAACGCATTCAGCCTGTATACTTCTAAATGATAAGATGGTTTATCTGTTGTTTGCCTAATCTTTTCCTGTCATTCATGGAGATTAAGCACCATTTTCATTGTAAACATTCTCTCTGCACCCCTCATAATTCCCTAAGGATGCACTACTTCAGATACCCCTTCAAATAATGAACAGGCAAGGACTGATAAATATTTCACACATAAAAGGAATTTGTAGTAAAAGGCTGTAACAGCCCCCTTCATTATGGAGGGTATTTCCATCTGATTTTTACTCCTTGAATCTTTTCTTATTACTCAGGGACAAATATGGATTTCCAGTGAAAGTGGCAAGCACACCCAGACCTAGATAAAATAAAACTATGGAAAATTAACTGTCAGGAAGCAGAGCACTTATTTTGTATGCCCATCCCACTTCCTATAATGCATTTTAAAGCAGGGGCTGTTCTATATCCTAGCCCAATGAAGTTTACTACACATTTTTCCATTTTGATCTAAAAGCACGCTGTGCTTTTAAGACTAAAGATTAAGTAAAGGGAAATTGTAAACATAATACATGGTGAAATTCCTGTACTTAGCAAATCCAAGTTAAAAAAAAAGAGGAAAACAAGAAAAATACCAGAAAGCTCATATGGTTTTCCTTCAGCTGTTTTTTTAAGTAAGAGTTGCCAGTCTATTCCATTTCCAGTCATCAGAGAGTAATTAATTTGTAAGGCATAAGGTATTTCATTTCAATGGTTCTGATAAATTCCCAATGCCCAGTCTGGGCAGAAATCATGCCATCTTTGGTGTTTCTTCACACATCTTGGAGGTATTGCTTCCTTCATTTTGTTTACTGCCCATGTACTTGCCCTCTGAGAAAAAAAACCCAAACAACAAAACAGGAGAGGAAGCTGTGTGTGTCTAAATATGTAATTCCTTTTTACCAAGAATCAGTAACTTTACTTGGAGGAAATAAGTCCACAGATCCCAAATTTTTTGCATAGTTTCTTGTTTTAAAAGAAATGTAAATGGTTAAGGAAACAGAAACTGTGGTTTTTCTTTGAAAAAGGTCTAATTTATGAATTGCAAAAAGTCATGTCGATTTCTGTCACCCATTTCTCAGAAGCTGTTACTTTTGCTGTAGGACATCTCATTGGCCTCTGTGAATCCATGGGGTTTACAATCTAGCAAAATCTCAGAATGAGTGCCTATTTGGTGAAAAGATTTTAAGCTGCAATGGTTCAGTAAGGGCAATATCCTTTAGGAAATAAGAAGACTGAAGACAGGAACCCAGATTTCACCTAAATCCATCACATCTGCCTAGGTATGTATCCTGCTTCTGAGGTCTTCCACAGCACAGACTTAGCTGGTCACGTAATACTTGGCCAGTCCCATGATACTTGATTCAGACACCTCTAAAGGAGGGTGATGATAGAGCACCACTGAACACAGAAGTGCCTTTGGAGCTTCCCCTTCCACTTTCTTACCAAGTCATGCCTATCATTCGCCAAAAAAAGCCACTCAGCAATCCGTCACTGCCAACGTGGGCACAAGACCTCTGTGTTCACTCCGAGCTGTGCTGTTGATGCCATGGCTTTATCCCTCATCTTCCTTTCATGTGGTGAGTGCCACTGTGCTCCCTGCCATGGTAAATGAAACTGCATGAGTAGGAAGTTCTCTCTTCTGGCAGCTAAACAGGTTTTGAACACCCAGTTGTAGCAACAGCCAAAGCTGCTGGATGGTCAGCTTTCAAAATCTTGAGCTTGAATCATTCACCATGACACACATGTACTGATAGTAGCGAAAAACTGGTTTGGGAGTTGTGTTTTACTTACTGTTGAGTATTCATCTCAACCAGAGACAGAAAATTTAATTTGCATTACCCATAAACACAGCAGGTTCAAGCCCTGATGTTGTGCTTCACATCTGGGCTGAGCTGAGACTACTTCTGAGAAAGATGGTCCCAGCCACTTCCCCAAACATCCCTGTGGCTTTCTTAGGGCCAGCATTAGGGCTACAGTCCTAGAGGAAACACAGATCCTGCCCTCCCTCAACAGAGCGTTGTTTTTAGGGCTAATCTGAATATTGCTGGCCAGCTGGTGCATCAGACATGGCCTCAGACATGGCATCTGAAAATCAAGCTGAATATTTCACCTTTTCCAGTCTGATCCAGGGGCACTGGAAGGGATCCTATGCTACACCTCCAGGCATAAGTTGTCAGTTCTCTTTATTGACATAATCATACAGTTACAGTGAATTGGTCAATTGAGTTAGTCTGGCAGAAAACAGACCAAATTCCAAGAAACAGCTTTCCATCAGCTCAGATCAACAGACCAACACAACCCATAATCATGCAATTATTAGAGAGTAGAGAACTTATGGTAAAAGCTGGGAAGCATAGATCAACTCCTTGCTGGCAGTAAGCACTCAGGCCTAATTTGGTAAATCATGAAATTGCACCAGAATGCTGCTGCCTCAACTGAGTCTAGTGGATCACGTTCTCTGCAAAGCTTCCTGTTTTCCAAAAAATCATCTTCAGAACTGGCATAAGCAGCAGTGTCACTTGCCTTTGCATACTGAATCACATTCTCGATTCCCTCTTTGCATTCTCCTCTTCCTGCCTGAGGGCACAGAGTCTGGAGGATTGCCCTGGAGTTTTCACCAACCTTAACTTCATACAAGTTTCGCTTTTCTTTCTCCCTTTTGGAAGCTGTTGATTAAAAAAAGCTCCTACCTACTAAAAAGGAAGGTCCTGATCTGATACAATCACGTTTCAAGACTATGTCGAGTTTTGGCTGCTTGTGAGCACCCTGCTGCAGTGACCTTGTTCAGAATGCCAGCAGGCTTTCAAACGGAGAGGAAACCTTTCCAGCAAGCTCTCAGTGAGGTGTGCAGGGAAGGCAAGAGCAGATGGGGAAAGAAACAGCTCTGGGGCTCTGGCCTGTTTGATGGAAATGAAAAAACATCAGCAAATTTGTAAGAGCTGACTGAGGCCTTTTTCAAAGAAGCACAACAGCTGCAGGGCTGACTTTGAGGCTGTCATCCTGTGCTGTGCGGTGCACTTTGACCACGCTCTCACAAACACCATCTTCCAATTACAGGCAGGCTGGGTCACTTTGCTGGAGAAAATGTGTGGTGAAATGATACACCAGCACTGCAAGACATATAGCAGTGAGCAACAGATCCACAGTAACAGCAATAATAATGAGGATGTTCATAATTAATAAAAGAAACAGCATCTCAGCTCAGGAGAAGAGGTGGGAGGAGTCATAAAATTTAAAAAGGTTCATTGACAAAACCCCATATTTCAATATGCAACTTTCTTTGCTAAATAAGGTAATTTGATTTGGACATCATTTCTAACAACACCTGTGATTTGACCTCACATAGATCCAGTTGCTTATGGTTTGTTTTAGTTCAGTCTTCCAAGGTCCTGCCCTTGCTATTCCTGAAGAGGTTTCAGCTTGTGTCCTCAGTTTTAAGCATGTATGTATCTCCCATGGCTGTCACAAACAGGAGGAGTGTTTTGAGGCTGACATGCACTATGTTGACATGTGATATGGGACTGCAGCTTGGACACTCACCTGCAGCACGTCATGAGATCAAGCCTTGCACGATTTAAAGCTGTGACTCAACATGTTGTCCTTTAATACGGTCTCTCTGGGCTTGAGGAGCTGACCCTAGGCTGTGTGTCATTTGGAGAAAAGTGACTTTTGCAGTGAGAGCAGGAATATGTCTTAAGGAGTGAATAATTTTGCTGCATGCTGCAGTTTCCGCCACAGTACTTTACTTCAAGTGCTGCTTCTTGCCTCAGGGAATATTTTCCCACTCTTTGGTGTTTATAATGATGAAAAGGCTGGTCTTGATTTGGAAAGAGCAATGTGCCAGATAAGATAAAATTGCTGCTGAGGAACTAAGAGCAGTCCTTTCTTTGCATTACCATTTGCCGAAGACCAGCGTCTCATACCCAGCCTCCCTCTATCTCAGAAGCAAGCAGCAGAGCCCAGTGCTGTATATGCTGCTCAGCCAGCTCCCCAGACATCAGGAAATGAACGTTTTGACAACTTAGCCAAAATAACAAAATAGCTAAAGTTAACAGGATAGCAGCTGTGAGGACTTATTTCTCACATGGGGCTTACTGACAACTGTTATTGCATGCTGAGGTGGAAGGATGGGACAGCGAATTCCCCCTTAATTTTACATATTAATAGAAATAGCTTTTGTAGCAGAAGATAGGCTCACACTCTTAAAGTCTGAGGCCTGAAGCCCTCTGATTGCTTACAGAGAAAAGACACAGGCAGTCTTTCTCTTTTGCAACACTAGCATTTTCTGTCATTATCCAGGTGAACACATTTGGAAAGGGAAGATTAAATTTTACTACAGTTTTAAGTCAGTCCTAAGTCTAAAGATTTTAGCAATAGGTTTTTTATTTGCTGTTGGATTAGGTTTCTTTAGAAAAGGGGACAAACAGGAAGCAGGGATCTCTCCTGCACGAAGCTGTGCTCCTGCTGAGCTGTTCCACCCCACTGCACCAGGCAGGAGCAGGGCAGTCCCTGTTCCCCACCTCCCTGTGGCAGCATGATGAATGATGAGGTCCCAAGGCTGTGGCTCAAAAGGCAAAGACCAGGAAAATCCTGCATCCCTGTGAATCATGAAGACAAGATAGGAGTGTAAAGCCTTTTGTTGAAGGGCTGGCTAAGTCCGTGTACATCAGGACTGTCTACACCAACACAGGACATCTGGTCTCCCAGATTTAGGCAAAATGGGCCAACATGGTCTCTTACTACACTGGTAATCATAGCAGGATTTGTGGCCATCCATGCTGCTGTAACAGAAAGCAGATCCATGAACACCTGGCATCACCATGAGTGATCATCATTCCCACCCAGAATGGCTGGAGCATGAACCACTGGAGCAATGAGTTTTGCCCAGGAGTAGAAATTTAAATTGCTGGAAAATTGTGCAAATGTTTAGCCTAGAACTCTGGAATTAGGAGGCACAGTGGCAGTTAGGGAGTGCTCAGCATCCTGAGGCTGTACAATGGAAGTGGGATGCAAAATGCTCCATATTACCTCCAGATGAGCAGGTCTGCCTGCACTGCCACTGGAGAGGGCTTCTAGTGGGACTCAAGGCATTCTCATTCCCAGGCTGGTGATGCCTAGCCTGGATATTTCTGTGCTGGGCTCCAGAGGACAGCATGCTCCTATGAGATTTTACGTGTATCATAAAAAATCAAGACAGGTGCCTTCCTGAGGTAATCAGTTTTACAAAGGGACAAGTTTTCACTTATAATGGAGGAAGAGAAGGGTCATGGGATAAAGCTGGAGCTAGTATAAGCTGGTATTATTTATTCAAAGTCACTGAAACCATCTCCATTTTACCAACTGATGTGGCCTTTGAGGTATGAGAGAAGAATTTAGCCAGTGGGCAGCTCAGTTGGAAGAACTGACAGGTGGAAGGCAGAGTGAAAAGCTGTTTATTGGATGGCCTTTATGAAATCCTCCCAACAGTTCTCAGACATTAATGAGATGCATATCATGAGCTGACAGAGTTGACAAGTGTTATCCTTGGTCCTAGTTATGCTATAATGCAGAGAGCAGAAGGAAAAGCAGGGTTTGTGATGCTACAGGACTTTTGTAAAGCAAGAAGCCTTTATGAAATGTATGGCTTGTTCACTCTAGACTTGCAGAAGCTCTCACTGAGGTTTTGTAAATATTTGATATTGATAACCCTGGTGCTTTACATGCCTTGTACCTTAGGCTTTTCGTAATGCCATTGTCCTTAAGACAACCCACAGCCCCCTTCAGAACAGGTTGTTGCTCTGGTAACTTTTTCTACCAGCTCCAGAAAAGAAAGTTGTATTTCTTTCTATGAAGAAATAGCTGCTGTGTGGCATGATCCTACACCAAGAGAAGAAAAATCCCTGGAAAAGGTTTTTACAAATAGAGGGCTTTTATCACCATGGCATGTCCTTTCCTTTAACTTGGTAAAATGATGAAATTGTATCTCAAACATCTCAGAACTCTTCTGGTTAGACCCAGCCAGGAGGGTGCTTGTCCCATACTGACTGGGGGTGGAGGTGGGGTGCAGTATTTTGGGAGTGATGGAGAATGTGAAGAGACCCCAGGGCTCAGGGAGCACAGCCCCCCCCAGAGCCACTGGGGTTTTGCTGCTGAGCAGGAGTGGGGCAGGCGTTGGCTGGGCAGGGGGAGAGGTGACACAAGCATGGGGCCAGGTCAGGAGCAAGCACTGTGGCATCATTTTAAGGACCAAGAAGGGACACCCATTTTCTCTTGATCATATAACCTTAAAACAACTTTTATTGCTTTTTCTCTTACACATGCTCAAATTAACTTCGACTTGGCTTCTGGGGAACTAATCTTGTCCTTGAAGTTAAGCACAGGTATAAGTGAATTTTCAGGAGCAGACACAGTGTACAAAACCCCTGGCAGGATCAACCCTACACTACAAAGAATCTGCAGAATCCTTTTATACACTCAAGAACCTGCAGAAAGTAAATATGCCTTTTATGCACACAAGAATTTCTACAAGATACCTGATTCTAGGAGTTATATTCATTTAGCTAAGAGTGCAGAAATTTCTCATGTAGCCTACAGCAAATCATCTCAGATGTCAAATATTAATTGCAAACTATTTGCAAATGGTCAGCAGCCAAAACTTGTGTGCAGAAATTACACAGCTAAAAATTTATAACAAATAAATCTGTTTACCAGTAATTTCTCTGGAAATAATATGCCAAGTTCAAGAAGCCTTTCAAATGATTTCATATAACTTTATTTCTAAACAAAGGTGCTTGCTGTCATGCTGAGAATGTCAGAGTAATGCCCAAACTAGATATGCAAACAGGACTATAAGCAGAAGCATGGGCTTGGCCTGAAGGAGATCCTCAGAATGTGAGGAAAGATATAATCATAATTAAAATCACCAAGAACTGAGAACAGTCATAATGAGATGGCTGAAATAAATTTGGGTTTTCTTATTTTAACTCCCCATCCTTTGTGATACCAAAATGTATTTTATTTAATTGATCTTGATGATGTAACTGTATTTATTCTAATTAGGCTCTTACTCTAATGCATATTCTACTAACATCATCTCCAGCAGTGCAAAAACACAGGTTTGCCCAAGTTCATCTCCAGTTACCCTTGAGAAACAACAGTCACACTGCAGCCCATATGTCCTTCCCTTCTTGTGTCAGCTGGATCCTCCCTGAGAACCTCCTGTGGCCTTCAGACTTGCTTTATGCACTTCAGACAGGATGCTGCTGTCTGTCCCACAGCAACAGCCCGTATCTGCTCCTGCCTGGAAAGACCTTCAAGAGTCAGCTGGGGCCCATTAGGCGTTTTACAGGATTATATTCTCTGCTTGTAGTCCTAGAGAAACTTGTTTTCATTCAACTGGTGAAAGCAACTGATGCCTTCACACTCAGGGTGCAGCTCATCTCTGGTAGGGAGACCATCCCTGGGTCCCTGCAGCCTGGGATGGGGTATGGCTGAGAGGATGACATGAGGAGGTGAACTGATGGCCAAGGAAGGGTCTGGGTGAGCCAGAAAAGCCTTTTCTCCAGCAGTCCACACAGCCTGTGCAGAAGGCAGCAGTTGTTTTTCCTGAACATAATTTGAAATGCAGGTGTGATGCAGCTGCACGAGAGGCTTGGGCCATATGGGGATACATTTTATTACCAAATAACCTTGACACACTTTATCAGCAGTTACTGCCTGGTGTTGGCTTATTAGTCACTTTTCCCTTCTTGGAATATGGCAAGAAGTGTTAATGAAGAAGGTCTAATTTCACCATCTTTCCCAGCAGCCATCCTAACTCCAGTGCATGCCCACTGGAGATGGCCTTGCTTACCGTCTGCCTATTGAGCGCCTGTTTAGTCATCACTTTGCTGATACTTACAGGAAAGAGCCATTGTTTCTGGGCTTCCTTGTCGATAGCACAAGTTCCTGAATTTCTACTTCTAAGTTAAAGAAAACACCTCTGAAGAAAGCCTTGGTTCTGATTCGTAACTGTCAACATTTTCTGACTATAAACTGCATGAATTGGTTTGATTTTTTAATTCATAGCCTCTGAAGCAGCAAGGGGGATTTAAGCAAACATCTTTGGGCAAGATTATGGTGCAGCTCACAAGAAATGAAATGCCAAAACAATAGCAACCAGCAAACTTATGTGACTGCCTGGAGGATCCTTTAGTTTTGAAAGCTGCTCAGCCCTGCACTGCTGTTTGGAAGAGGAAGGCAAGGTGCTCCTCAAAGGGTATTTTCAATGTAGCCAACATATTTATCAGGTTAGATCACAGGAAAGAAACATGGGCAAAAATAAATAATTTTAATTAATTGAATTGATAAGCATAATAGCTGCCTGGTTCGACATAATAAGGGACAGAAATTATTCAGTCATTTGCCAGTACCCATCTGGTACATTTGACTGGTTTATAATGTAAGTATTGCTGTTCAGCTAGGAAGGGAAAGAAATTACATCTTCTGGAAATTAGGAAGAGAAACAAAGCATAGAAAATAGAAAGCTGGGGAGGCATCAATGTATCTAAAAAATCACTAGAATAGAAGGGAATCTGAAAATGTTGGGTAAGAATAAGAATTTTTTAATAAAGCAGAGATCCATATGGGTACATTGCTTTTTCTGTAGGCTGTGTCATGAATATGCAGTAGCCTTCTTTATCTAGTTGATGTTGTATAAGGATATGGAATTTACCTAGTTAAATGTGCTTAGATAATAGGAGTTTTTCATGTAAGTGCTGCTTTGTAATAGACATGGCCTTCACTGAGATAATGAGTGATTCAGATAAAAGATGGACATACTGTATTAACTTTGAAGACGTAATCTTCACTAGGAAATTCTGAAAACTGAAACTAAATTAGCATTCTAATAACTGTACATGTCCAGGAACATTTCAGTAGATGAGTGCAACATCAGCAGCTGAAAGCTGTTAAACTCTTTGGCCGCTAAAAATGTGATCTACATGACATCTACATAAAATTACAAATTCATGTCACTCATGCCACGTGAAAAAAAAAGCAGTAATATTGTAAAACATTTTGATGTTGCTTTGTTTGCATTAGTAAAGGTTAGGAGTTAAGGCTTTTATAGACTCAAGTCCAGGTTCTGACTGTGTTTTCCTCTCAGACAGACACAATTGCCCTGTGCACACCCAGATGAATAGCACAGCATGGGCACAGTAAGGCTGGTACCTACAGTGTGATTTATCTGTAGGTGTGCAATAACATTTTTCCTGACAGCTGCCAGCCTGCACTCCCAAGCCTGGAAGTGGGACTGCAAAAATAAAGGAAAGGACATATCCCATATGCTTGTCATGGTGCATGGGAGCTGGCCAGGCAGTACAGGAAATCCTATGCAATATGAGCAGTGCAGCAACCCTGGCACTACTTAACATGCCTTGGGAGCTTGAATGTAGAGAAGGGGCTGGCTGAACCTGGGGTGCAAACCCATGAGCTCATACTTTGGGGTCCACTGTCTCTGCCTCCTTGGGCTACAGCTGCACCAGTGCCTAAGCATCCTTCTCATGGGGCCAGCAGCTCACTCTGCTGCTCTCACTGACTTGAAGGAAGCTACTTATATGCTTAGAATTAGCCCTGGAGCAGGGCCAGACTTCTCAGCACATTATGGGACAGAACTGTTGACAGACGATCTCAACTCTCTCGCTTCTGAGAAGTTTGTGCACATGCTCGGCAGAGCTGCAGGACCAAGGTCTTGGCCTCACATTCTTGCTGAAAAGCCCATGGTGCTTTTCATGAGAATTAAGATATCAGGATCATCAGTCTGACCAGATCAGATGCTGATGCCAGCAAAACCCTCCTGCCCTATCCTCTCTGGGTATCTGTAAATATCTGTGGTGAACCAGTCTGCCACAACCCAGCCCCAAGCAGTGGGACTTTGAAACAGTATGGTATTAATTTGACTTTAATACTGAAAAGTATTAAACAAGAAAGGAAATACTCAGAGACAGATATTCCTAATTGTTCTTTGTGTTCACATGTTCTGTGTTTGTACAGAGCCAAATTAGGGAGTACAGCTGAGGCATTCAGAAAAAGCAAGGTGTTTCTGTGGTGGGATCATGCCAGCAAGCAAGCAGATGAGTAGAAAAGTTAAACTGGAGTAATACTTCGTTGGGTTGCTTGGCAGATTTTTCTTGTGCTACTAGTTTGGGCAGAATAATCTGGCAAGCATGCTCTGGTTAAGAAAGAAGACCAAAGGAAGGAAGACAAAATGCTTGGTCCCAACAGGAGAGTAGACTTTTGTCTTGCTAACCTTTATAATACTGATGTTACAATGAGGTGCCAAGGCAGAAGTGCCACATGAGGCAGCCCCCGACCACAACAAAAAAAAATAAGACTGTCTGAATTAGCAGTATGGAGCATGTTACATTTCCTGGGCATCTTCTTTTCTTTATCTTACTTGGGTTTTTGATCTATGGATGAGCGAGTCAGGAAGTGGCCTGGAAACACCCCTTTAGCCTCATGCATGGAAATTTTGTGATTATAAGGCTACATCCACAGGCTCCCACTCCTGCCATGACACTTGGCATGGTTTATGTGGTTTAAACAAGAGAGGGAAAGAACTCACCTCTCCAAACCAGTGAAATAATGAGGAACAAAATGCACTCTTTTATCTTTTCGTCAAGTGAGGCAAGTCTATTATCTGCCCAAGGCAGTCTGCCCCAGAGCAGCATTTTACAGGCTGATTAGTGTATAGCTTCCTGCAGTAAACTGACTGCAGGGACCAGAACACAGGAGGGGAAAGAAAGAAAAATTCAGGAATGAGATTTAAGCTCCAGGCTTAGTTTTTGTTGCCTATTCTGTATGTCAATACATATTTAACTGATAATTCATGGATATCATATGACATGCATGTACAAACAAGCATGCAAGCACAAAAGAGCCCACATCAACCCCAGGAGTCACTGCTGACTTTGAACCCAGAACAATGCTAAATCAGGAAGGACTGAACCATCTGGTTTTGGAAAAAGGCAGCCCTGGAGCAGGTTGGTGGTAATGTCCTACGAGTCTGCAGGACAGTGCTGGAGTTCTGTAGAGCCATGGCCTTCTGATTTGAAAAGACTCAGAGTCAATGCAGTTGAAAAGAGTTTCTGGCACACTAAAAAGCTATTAGCTCTTAATATTTTATATTCTTGAAATGTAATTATGCCATGTTGAATTTGTAAAGGATGTCCTTGCATAATCTTGTTACTATTCAGTTAGAGATGCCTGTTAAAAATGGCTAATTGTATATATACAACCAGATAAATGTATTTGTAACAACAGGAAGAACCAATGGCTCGTTAAGTGTCTAATTTGTATGGCAAAGTAGTGATATGACAGTACATTTCTTACACCTCCAAAGTGCTAATGCTTTATTGCAGGACTAATGCTGTAAAGCAGGACAAACCTGGAAAGTCATCAGGATCTTTTGGGTTTAGTGACTAAGAATCTTTGAAAGACTTGGAAGTAGTGTTTGCTGTCAGTGTAGGACTGTAGGGACCCCATAAGCACTGTAACAGAAGAACTGACACAAATGGTAAGCAAGAAAGTGGCATTATTCCTAAAAAAGCTTTCTGAAAGTGGCTCAGCAATGGAAAGAGGTGACTTGAAGGCTCACTGGGAGCTTGCAGCACATCTCTGTGTAGGAGCCAATGCACAGCCCACTCAAATCATCTCTGGTTCTGTGGAGGCAGCTGCAGTGCAGGGTTAGCAGGAGGAGTTTCTCTTCACTGAAACCAGGAAGATAATCAGCTTTTAGATCCCGGATGTGATTTTGTTAGGTGCATTGATCTTGATTTGGAGATACACTTCAAATGAGCCTTTGTAATAGAATTTAAAGAGCCCAGAACCCTTCTGCCTTTTATTTATTTATTATTAGCAACATTATGCACTTTATTTGCTTAGATGTAAATATTTATTCCAGGTAAATGGGATACTCTTTGAAAACCATGGTGATGATACTGTGTGTACTAACACTGTGTATTGTGCCATTCTGATTTTCTTCAAATATTTCTGTGTCATCTTTGCTGAGATTGTCACAAAATTTAACTGCTTTGGTTTTCTGGATGAAGGTGAGTTAACTTAACTCCCACTATCCAGCTAAATCCAGTGGGCTACCAGGATTATAGAGGAGACAGCTTGAGTGCACACCCTGATCTCTCAGCTCCCTGGGAGGTGTTGAGAGGTGCTACCTCGCAAAACAAGAGATAAATGAAAAAAGAGAAGAAAGATAATGAAAAAGATAAAATTGCACAAACTTTTTCCATCACCTCTCAAGGAGCCTTAACATCCATTGAACTTGAGCTAGTCAGGCATGCAAACCTTTCACACACCCAGTAAAGAATTATAGACCATACAATCAGCTGTTGTGAGAAAGAGAAGCTCTCCTAGGTCAACTATTCCAGATATTTTCACAAGGAAGGACTGTTGCAGATATTGCAGCTCTGGCAGGTAGCTGGACTGGTCACTCCCTTCATATTCTGTCATTTGGCACCAGTCTTAAATTGCCATCAGTACTTTTCACAAAGAACAGGTATTTTTTAAGCAGGTAATTTTCACCAGATTTCCCCAATCCAGAAAATTCTCTAGACATCAGACTACTGTCAGAACCCTACTGAGGGGATTTGCACACTCCCAAGCAAGGTGTGATACAAAGAAGGCAAATTTAACTTTAAAAGTCCGCCAAGGCAGGGTATTGAGCTACATCACCAGAAGATTGTGTTCTCTCCCATGTCAACTCCAACCATTACCCTGTTCACTGCAGAGGCATAGCAAGAGTGTCAGCAGCTCCTGCAGGGCAGCCAGCATGCTGCTGTCATTGGGATAACCTGCCCATGGTTGGCCCTCACTCATCTTAAACCAGAGAGAGCAAGGAGAACAGTACGTCAAATTTTTTTCCTTTTAATTTCCCTGAAGCAGGGCAAGCATTATAGCAGGATGGGGCACCATTAGCAGTCAGGGCACAGGACTGCAGCCCAGGGATCTCACATCCATCCATGCTTGGACACACAATCACTGCCTCACATTCCCTGGCTGCAGCAAAACAGGAGCCGTGGTGCACACCCAGCTCTGTAAAAAAGGACCTTCAGATCAGCACACCTGAATGGCAGCAGAAGTGCTGTGAGCTATTTAATAATTTTAACTTTTCTTACTTCAATATGGAATGAGATTTTTTAAAAAAAGAATTGCTGAGCAAGTACAGAGGCTGATGAGCAAAATCACAAAGATCCCTTCAATGCAGCTGAAATGAGAGCTGGATGATGATACACTTGGCACAGGAAAGGTTGGTGGCAGTACAAAAAGCACTCCAAAGAATACTCAAAAGGTGTCAGCTCAGAAGAGATTAAAAGCCCAGTTTTGTCTGGGAACTGTGGAGAAGGGAACGTATGTGAGGATCACAAGGTGAAGACAAAATCCAGTCCAACAAAAGACTCATGAATCCCAATGAATAGAAAAGGGAAAACATTACTTTTTTATCCTCTCTCACATATGAAACAGAATAGAAAAGAAGTTAAAAATGAGACACATCAGTTTTAAAACATAACTTCCTTTGAAAACTCAATATATGAACTGAAACTGCATCTGTTGTAACTTTTTTTCCAATGGACTGAAGAAGTTATTGGTGATTTGACTGACAGTGCAATGGAGACTTTCAGAAAATGAAAAAAACCTTTATCACTCATCACTCCTGCACTTGCTATGGTACAGGACTAGAAAAAAGTATGTGGACAAAAGCTGGACGGAAGCCATCAGAATGTGATCCTAAGAAACGTCTTTTTGCAACCCCCTATTCAATTGGTTTCTGCCCAATAATAAAGTTCCTTATTGCCTCCTTGTTCTGCACATGGCCAGTAAAGGATCAGGGATTTATGGTTCTTTGGGATACATCCCTGAATCAACACCCTTCTTCATAGAAAATACACATGTGTATGCTAAATGTGTAATTTTTTCATCTGTATAATACAGAATTAGATCCCTCTCGAACCTACTGAGTAGAAAAGAGTGATTTATTTCAAGTTATAGTTGAAAAACATGCCTTCATTTGCGAAGTATCAGGGACTGCAAAAAGACAGCTGATGATAAGAATTTTCTTACCTAGCTCCTCCTAAACTGAAATGGAGTGGCAGCAAAACTAGAAAGAGTTCCTTCAATTCACAAAGCCTCTCTGTGTCTTAACTGTACCTCAGATTTGAGCACTTAAGTCATAACATGACATTGGGTGGGAGAAGACAGAAGTAGTAGGAAGTTTTGTTCAGTTAGATTCATTCACCAGAGATCTGGTGAAAAGAAGGATTAGGATATAGGATATAAGTCAGTTTGTATTTGGCACATAAAAATGGTCAACACTCACTGTGATAAGTTGCAGTGGATAGTTACATTCAGAAATTAAGGCTTTATGCCATTTTTCTTTGGGGAACAATTTATAGATATAACTAACTGGTTCAATACTTACTGTAGAGATCAAAAGAACGTATTTTTTTATTTTGTGACCACCTGGTGCCAGAGCCCAGTGATGGGGGAGTATCCCTTGAGGGCCACTGAGCCCACTGCAGTAACTGAGGCTGTGCCAGACTCCACACCTCAGCACAGGGACTAGAAGCATTGAGTTTCAGATAGTGCTATATGATGAATAACAAAACAATTAAACAAGAAAAAAACAGACAAAAGCCAACAACAACAACAACAACAACAAAAAGACACTAAACTCCAACCCCTCCCAAAAAAAGAGGAAAGTTAAAAAGCAAGGGGAGATCTTGTTTCTTCTGGTACCTGTAACTGCAACCCATCATCTTCCTCCCTCATCTCCACATGCTGGCTGTTACCTCATGAGGCTCTATGAAGAGGTGTTTTCCTGCCAGCGTTTTGCAGCTTGCAATATATAGTTTAATGTCAAAACCACATTCAGAAATGCCTATTTTTTTCTACTCAGGTGCTTACATTGGCAACGAGGAAGGTTGCTCTTAAGTGACATTGGCTGCTGAACAGTACAGTTAATCTGTGTGATACTCAATTTGAATTAGAAACTGACAGTGTTATCTCCAGAAAATGCTTCGATCTCCTTTGGGATTTCTGTTCTTTTGCGTTTTATGTAAACTGCACTTATGCCTGGATCTGGTGATGGGAAGTGTACAGGATCTTTCTCTTTTTAAAACAGAATTAATTTAGGTCCAGCAGGAAGAGCTTAACTATGGAAGAGTCTATATTTAGCTTATTTTCCTTTTGTGTACAGCTGAGTGTATTTCCAGATCCCTTGAGTGTCCGTCATGCTGTGGACAACTACAAAACATATTCCACCCTTGAAAGTCATTCCAAAGGCAGAAGGAAGACAAGAAAGAATAACTAGCTGCAATGATCACAAAACTTAGGAAGAAGTCTCTTCCGTCCTCAGAACACAAATTTACCTTGTTTGACAGCACCGTTGTTGAATTACTTTCAATAATTTGTCATAAGTGCTAAAACTCACCCATAAAGCACAAAACCATTAAATAATTTAAGTTAGAAAGGATTTCTGGAGATCATCTTTTTCCCCTCTCAGAGCAGCACCCGGATTAGACCTAACATACAAATTAGATCAGGTTCTCAGGGCCTTGTCTAGTCCACTTTTTAATATCTTTGAGAACAGAAATTACATGGCCTTTCTGGATAACTTATTCAAGTGCCTGGTTATCCACAGAGTGAAAAATTGAAAAATTGCTTCAACAAAGTCTAACAAAGGACTGATTTAAATATAAATAAACCATTTGGTGCTCTGTGAATACTAAGAGGCTTTAACTCCTCAAGAATGTATAAATTCCAAAGGTCTCAAATGGGAAATTTAGCATTGTCAGCAGCACAGAGCCATAACTTTCATGAATAAAAAATAGGTAATTCAGCACATACTTATGTTTCTGTTCCTACTTACTGGTCTTTCTTTTGATCCAGTCAAATACTTCTAGAGAACAAAATTTACAGTTTCCAGTAGAAACATTTTAGTAATTTTAGTAATATTTTAGTAACAATTTAATGTCCAAAAGCACACGCATTAACTTCCATAACATCTCCATCTCTTAAACAGAAGAGAGATTTAGGATGTGATATTCCAGAAAAAAACTCAAACCAAAACTAGTTTTTTGCTAAACTGAAATTAGTTTGGCTTTAATTTCTGATCTTCATTCTAGTCTTTGTGGTTATATTTTTTAGATGGATTTTCCTTGTATTTCTTGTACAATATCTATCAGTGTTGTGTTGCATAATGC
This sequence comes from Hypocryptadius cinnamomeus, assembly GCA_013400635.1. Classification (NCBI taxonomy): domain Eukaryota; kingdom Metazoa; phylum Chordata; class Aves; order Passeriformes; family Zosteropidae; genus Hypocryptadius; species Hypocryptadius cinnamomeus. The sequence continues at coordinate 54,242 of VYZP01023193.1, read as the reverse complement.
AAACTATGTTTGCTTGTGCAACAAAAGACACAGCAGAATAAATGGAATCTTTAGACAGACTTTCAAAACATTTCAAAATCTGGCAAGCACAGAGAAGGATAGTCAAAAAAGGTGTCAAAATGTGAAATTTGGAGGTAAAAACATAATCACACACTGTATTTAGATGAGTCATAAGTAACCTCATTTAGAAACTCAAACAATTGTACAGTGGAGGTGATGTAAAACATGAGGTCATATCCACTTCAAAGTGACCCCATTGAGAGGTTAAACATCATCTCTCACACAATTTTATAATTGAACCAGTGCTCTATCACTATTTTGGAATTATTTTTATTTGCACTTACATAACACTCTGGTTTTCATATATCACAACACAAGTTTGACCCTCAAGTTGCTTAAAATTTCTGGAGACTTGTAGAAAAGAACTAGTTGTTTCTTTTCCAAGCAGACATGGATCATGGTACAGCTGAACAGGATCACAGAATCTTATCTCCACTGTTATGACAAAATAAACAGTCATTACGAGCTGGAAAGAAAATAAGCTCTTCTGTAAGCAGAGCAGATCCCTGGTCTGCCATTTCACAAATATAAAAACAATGCTTTATGAAGGAAAAGTGTCATGAAAACCAGTTGATCATTAATTGCTGAGGAAAGAAAAATCTTCACCTAGTAGAGACACATTGAAGGCACTTGTTGGACCACAGCACTGGCCACACAAAGGCTGTTTTGACTTGTTCCTAAAGCTCAGGATTTCAAGCAAGCACCTGGTGGGCACACAGCTGTCCATGGTGTAGGGGACACTACACCACAGCACAGGTGATGTGCCTGCAGCTGTCAGTGGTGAACACCAGCCCCGTGCTTTGTGCCCAGCAAGGCATATACTGCTGGATGCAAAAGTAGTTGACTTTGGCATTGCCACAGTTTTGTCAGAAAGGCCACATGCTAATTAAACACACACTTAATGGCTGTAGTCAATAACACTCAACAATGTCTGACAATTTGCACAAATAAGAACAAACTCAGGCTGAGTAAGCAATTGAACCACTGCTTCTAGTATGTGATAGTGCATAAAGGGTCCAAGCAGGGATGAAATCCTCCTTCAGCTAGGTACTGTACAAATAGCAGGAAGAGAATCCCCCAGCCGAGTTCACCACCTGAAGCAGTGCATTGCCAGCAGCAGTATCACTTACAGCTGAGACTTGGCCATGTTTTCTGAGTCAATGAGCAGGGAAGAAGTATTTGGTATTAGATGGATTCTGTCAGAAATCTGGAAGCTGGCACTTAAGAGAGAAGTACTGGCGAGCAAAATGTAAAGAAACATCTTAAAATTTGGAATACTGCCATCACTTAAAAAGGACAAAAAAATCATATAGTTTATCGTATGGCCAACTGATAGCCCAGGGAGAACAAGTTATGAAAAAATAATCATGGAGTGACACACAGTGTGGGATGTATGTAACCCAAAAAAAGACTGGAGACAGGGTATTTCTTTCAGAACAAAGACAGTATAATTAGTTTTTTCTTCCACTAAACCCTTAGATATTACTGCAGAAAGGTGTGACAAGAGGAGGAAAAAACCAAAAGTCTTTTCAGGAGACACTTGCCTGTGCAAAGGGAGAGGATAGAAAGAAAGGAGTCCAGTAGCACCCAGCCCTCCCAGAATGGTGGGGCATTCTCCTTGCTCATCCCCACTTGCTCCTCACCCTGCTGACTCCCCAGGCACCACAGGTCTCCCCCTTCTCCTCAGGTCATGGGCCCATGCTGGCAAGTCCCTTTGCCTAAACTAGAGCTGCTGGGGCATCCTCCAGGGAAATGTCACTGCAACTATGGCCAGTGCTGCTCTACCTGTGTTGTAGGTGCTGCCATGCCTTGAGTGAAAAGCTGCAGAGGGGCTAGAATAAAGCTAGAGAATTAAACTTCTAGTAAATGGCAATGCATTAGCTTTGTTTTCCGGTCATCCTCTTACCCCTGTCCAGACCTTGTGCTCCATCTACTCTTCTCTTCCTCATTTTAAAGAGGCAACTAGACAGATCCCAAAGTCAGTACTGCCAACCCCTAAAGTAGCTTTTGCTTTGGACCCTTGTGACTTGTGTTGCTTGGATCCCCAGCAGTCCCACCACAGAGAGCTGTCCTGGCCATTGAACACCCAGCTCCATGCCCCATATTCAGTACGGTATTTGCTGCCAGATGTCTTAGCATTACTGCAATTAAGCCATAAAGCAGATTCCACTAAAGGTGAGCTGGGGTACTGGCACTTAAGTTCAATCAGAAAAAGGACATGAGGGATCTCTCCCTTAATCCTGGTAAATGATATAAGTAAAGCCCCAGGAAATCAAGGCATTTGAGATTTGAGATGCATGTTTATCCTAAACAGCAGATTTGCTCATTCCTGTAGTCCTACATCCCATTCACTCTTCTCTCATTATTAAACATTTTACAATAGATCTCCTGGTATGCAACCACAGAAGCACAAGCAGAGCATTATCCTCTAACACCCAAACCCCTTCAACCAAACCCTTCAGAGCCACTGAGGTCCATTGAGCAGAGGCTGTGCCTTGCAGCACAGACACACAGGGAGGTGATGTGGGGATGATTAAGTTACAAAAGTACCGTGTGAAAACCATTAAGTGTCACAAGTTCTCTGGAGAGTGATTTTTACACTTATCAGCTTAATGGCAAGCCAGGGCCATTAGATGCACTCTAAAAATTCCTCCCTGCTATTTGTAGGTCCCCACAGCACGCCGTGGACACGCGCCGAGGGCTCGCGTCGTGAAATCCTGCCCTTCTGGGAAGGTGGAATCAATTAGCATGTAAGATGTGTGCTTAGGGGAATCAGCCTTGCTGCAAACACCCCACAAGAGGTATCGGCTGGGCTGTTTGCTCACATGGAGCCTGTTAGTTACACAAACACAAGGAAAGAAGATAGTATTACAGGTGAAATCCTGCAGTTCTCCTAATGAAAGTGAATTTGTTTCTCTTCCTGTTTTTCTGACTTATCCTTACTACTTGACCATTATTAGAGTGTGGCTTGTATGCTGGTTGAATGACAGTTTTCTTCCTCCCATTGAACATTTTCTATCTCACTGATTTTAACTCAAAAAAAATTGCAAAAGAAGTACCTAGACTTTACTTGGGAGCAACACCAAGGAAGTTGTCACTGACCCAGAAGGCTGTTTCAAAATATAGCTGGGAAAAATAAGAAAATAAGAAATAGATTGAAAGTGGCAATTTCAGAAAGAAAAGAATGCTTTTACAATTTTCATGTTCCAATGATCTTTGACCTTCCCATTTACATTTATCTTCTTCAGTTCAAGAGGGAAGGAATGCTACCAGTATGAAAAAGTAAAGCCCCAAGAACAGCAACCTCTGGGGAGGGAAAACTTGCTTTATCAGAAGTAGCATAACCTGTACATTGATCACTCATCCTAATGCAAAGCTGAGGAATGAAATTCTCTTTTCTACCAGAGGATCTTGGGATGATCAAATATTAATTCCTGCTGTCTGATCTGGTGACACCCCTAAGCACTACTCTATCCGTGTGAGTAGTGAGATACCAAGTCAGTGTTAAATTCCACTTCTTATTCTGCAAGATGGAGTCCATGTACAAGTAGAAATAATCCTGGCCTTAATGAGGTTTTTCACTTCTTCTGGCTGCTGTCTTACTTCCTGAAACTTGTGGACCAACAGTTTTAGGTCGATAAACTGGGTGCCACCTGCCCTGGCTGGCTGCTGTCAGGTAACACGTGTGCTGAGTGGTCTATGGCAAGAGCTGAAGCAGAGGTAGTTCAGCAAGATAAGAGTCTTCTGAGATCTTGGCAATAACACCTAGATTAAATTTTCAGATCATGGCTATTTCTCAAAAGATTTGTAATTTGAAAAAAAAAAACAGATTTTTTTTTTTTCAGAACCAATACACATTTTAAATTTAATTCATTATGTAAAAATGGATATTTTTCCAAACAAATCCCACCATTTTAAGACTGGAAAGCAGATGATGATGATGATGATGATGATTATTATTATTATTACTATTATTGAAGCAGACCACCAGCATGGGCAATATCAATCCAAAGGGCTGACATTTCTGACATTTGCAACAAGTAATAACACGTAATATTAATAATAGCCACTACTACCAAGCAAATAAAACTGTATTCTTACTTTTAGAAGTCTGGGAGTAAGTAGGGTGGAGAATCCTGAAATGCTTCTCTCACCATAGAAATACAAGACCTAGTAGTTTTCTTGCATCTTTTTATTCTGCAAAACTGTGCAAAGCCTGTCATTAATTTGAAAAATCCACGGGATTTTTTTTCTTTGAGTCATCAGCATAAGTGACATTGACCTCAATATCAATTCACATAAGCTTCAATTTTCAGGCAGCAAGAGAGAAGAGTGGGACTGTCTTGAACAGAAAGGAAGAACTGAAAAATTCAGTGCAAAATGTGAATACAATGAAGAACACATTAAATGGGGAATTTATAACACAAGCACTTTTTATTCCTTCAGCTTTGTAACACACAGATGTGCTGAGACTTGGGCAAAATCAAACTGAAAATGGGAGGCATAAGATGCTCTCTCCTTTGTACAGAGTAAATGTATAAAACATTTAGGCTCTTGAAGAAACAGGATGGGTTAAAATTAGAAATCAGCTCTTAAAATAGGAGTTACCTGTAAGGATTGGGCTTGAGCTGTATGGTTACAGGGTCAGACCAAGAGCTGAAAAGGGAGCAGAAAATGCTGAAATGTTTTTATTCTGTTTTGTTTGGGACAGTAGTGATGAGCTGCTTATGGTTAAATGGTAATTTTAAAAAAGTGATATAAAGGAAGAACAGACTGAAAACACAACACAGAGTCAGGAGAGGTATCATTAATTGTATATCACGGTTTTCCCTGAAACTGTGAACATCCTCTGCCAGTCTGAAAGCTGTTGTTGCTCTGCAGGATATGGACCTGAAAGAAAGAATTACCAAAGTCCATGTCTCTGCAGTAAATAAAATTTCAACTAATTACTCAATTATAAACATATTTGCTTTTACTGACAGATCACAGGTTTTGAAAAGTTTGGAAGAAAGACTTCCCCTTCCTCCCAGAGCATTGAATTTGTATTGTCCATTTCATGAAAATATGAAGTCATGTTCTTCATATGAAAATACATAGGGGAAAACAAGGGAAATTAAAAAAATATTATCAACTCAGCACCATAATTTCAAAACATTTTGGCATATTTTATTGTTTCCTCTTTACCGCCCCCTCCTTCTTATCTCATGTATGGGGCCATCTACAGTAATGTTTTAAATGAAAAGCCTTTTAGTGAGCCAACTGCACCTTTCTCTAGGGAGTTCCCACTGAAATTCCTGATAACACCAAACAATGGAACTTTTTTCAAAGAGTTACAAAGCGCAATGAAAATGACATAAATTACAATTTAGAAATTTCATCCCTTTGAATACATTTTTCCTTCATTATTCAGAGCAGTTTTTTCTAGTAAAACAAGCCATGATAAATCTTTGCACAGAGTAACTTAATTAAGCCAGAATATTTAGCAGCAGGAGTGGGTTCCCTCAGATATTACCATTCTGTATTTCTATTTTAGAATGCTTTTTATAAAACAAGCAGTTAGAGAGCTGGGGAATTCAGGAGCTGAGGCTTTCCAAATATTTACAGCAACCAATTAAAACCATAGCAGAGGGGATGTTGCAGGCTTGACTCAGCTGTGCACATCTATTGCATTTGGATGGATTTGGATTTATGGATACATGGAAATGTATTACAATAACAAATTGACCTCCAAAATAAGAAATCCTGAGCCTTGGTCATGCAGCTAAATTCAATGTGTAGACCAAACTTGTGCTACCTTTCTTCATATAGGTACATAGGAGTTGGAGGAGTGTAGTTGCCTGAACCTGTTTCCAGTGTTCCCTCAAAGCCGTGCTGTCAGGGATGAGAGTGGAAGTCCAGGAGGAAGAGGTCACCTACAGAGATCAAGGGACTCTGTGTGGAACATCTTCACCTGATGGAAAAGACGGAGTCATTCCACGTTTTAGCTTATTGATTGCCCAGTTTAGGTGCCTCATTTACCTACATGCTGGTAGAGCTAAGTTCTCCAAATGTGGAGAAATAGTTCCTTCAATTGTACACAAAGAAGAAGACTGGGATGGGTTAGTCCTCTGAAAGTAAGCTCTTAAATACTACAAAGGTCCTGGCAGGAGGAAGCTGTCTCTGGCAACTGCAGAAGCAGATCCCATCCAGCGAATTGGACTTCTCACCCGCACAGGGAGAGCATGCGTGCCCAAAGGGTGATCTGCTCAGGCCAGGTTTGGTGTTCATGCCTCTTCTGGGTGCCCCTAAGAGGGGAAGAATGACCTGTGAATAAATTACAGGATGTCCTGTGAAAGAATGACAGGATACCTGTGCCTGGGGGAGGGACATCCAGCCTTGAAGGGCTGCTGCAGGCTGCGTTCACCACGACTGCTCAGCAGGAGGGTGGATGGATGCTTATCCCAGTTGTGAATGTAGAGGGACTCCTTCAGACTGGGGCAGACAGGGACTCTATTTTGGGGGGGACCTCTAGCAATTTGATTAATGCCTAAAAGTGTGGGTGTGGGTTGTTAACACCATGTTTAAAATTTCTGGCATCAGTAGAGAGATTAGACAGTCCAAGAAAGTAGGATCAGTGTGGGGTTTAGGCAGACTAATTCCTATCCCAGGTTTTATGCTGTTTCAATTTCTTTAGTCTTCTGCCAGGCCAATACACAGATCTGCAGGAATCACTCTTCTTCCAGCTTCACACAGGCTAACCAATGCCAAAATTAACAAATCAAGATTGCATTTAATTCCAGATGAGCACATCTGAATTTCTTCATCTTATGATAATATTTTGCATTTGACTCAGAAGAACTACTTACATACTTAAACAATTAAGCAAAACATTTCAAAAATCAACTTGTAGCTAACATCTCTGTTCCTGAGTTCACGGCTATGTATGAGTCTTCTCACTCCTCCCAGTCAGTGTTGTCTGGTGCAAGGGAGAATTAAGGAACTGGGCTCCAGCAGTGTCAGGTAAAGAAAGAGAGCAACTGCAGGCCCCTCGTGGGTGAGACACAGGCATTATGCACTGCCAGGACTGGGATCCATCCTGGCACTTCCAGCTGTGGAAGCCAGTTTCCAGTTGTGGGAAGTGGTGGAAGTGCAGTGGTGAAAGCTGGGGTGCTGATCACCACACTTCAGAGTGCTGGGGCTGGTGATCCCACCAAGTCATAGCGTGCCCTGTCATTCACAAACTGCAGTCCCAGGGGCTTGGCCACAGCTGCACAGGAGGGCTGCAGCAGGGAAGTACATTGCACATGCAGATCCTGTGCTCAAGGATAATTTCCTAGCCATTGTACCCTCCTGTATTGTTTTCAGTGCTTCTTCGCCATGCAAATGTTCTATTTGCAAAGGCAGGTGCAGTATGGCAGGGTCTCCCTAGGGGTAACACAGGACAACTCTTTCTGAAATTCAGACTTGACCTGCACCAGATCTGAAATGTTTCAGGTGAATCTGAGAAGAAGACTTGGCAACAATTCAAGAGGTTTGAGTTCTGGATTGTGTAGTCTACAAAACCACCCCTGAATATTTTGTTTAAACATCTGTTGCCCACGCCAGCCTTCTCTTTCCAACCATTATAAAGGAATAGCAAAGCTTAAACTGTGGAATTTCTTAAAAATACTTCCCTTGTGTAGGGGACTGTGACAAATACTAGGCAAATCACCGAGAGATGAAGACCTAAATCCTTAAGACCTTATACATATGGATTAAAAAGAATGGTTTGAATGTCAAAATAAATAAATATAAAGCTGGTTTTACACTACAGGATTATGCTCGGGAGAGAAGGTTTTCCTCCTGTCTTACACAACCAGACTTCAAAAGAAAACTCCCTGTTAAACACTACTGGGTTTCTGCAGTCATGTCGATGACTTGGTTGGGCAGGACAAAGTTGTTTTTTTTTTAAGGGAAAAGCTCCATTTGGAAGGTTTGGAAGCAATTTCTGCTCTCAGTTTGCAAAGTGCAAATCAGGACAGTTTGTAACAACACAGAGCTATTGAGATGCAGGGAAGTATTTACATAAGTAAGGTAAGCAGGATTTGACCCAGCTCCATGAGCTCTGCAGATAGCATTGTCCTGTCAATTTTCACTCCCTACAGCAATGAAGCCAGATAAATGGCTTCCTGCCATATGGCATCACCTTTTTACAAGAGATCATGAGGGCATGGCCGATAGATGCTTTGGAGGCAAAATCCCACTTTGCTGCACACAACAGTTTCCAGAATGTTTTCCAAATCTGCCATGTACTGAGTTCTCTGCTGAAATAGGTAAAGATGTCCTGGGTAATGGTACCAGGAAAAATGAGACTTGTGTGTGCTACCTATGAGGTTTGATATCTTCAGCCCTCACCACTTGGCAGGTCGGAGATCTGCCTGTGAATTATGTGATTGCTCAGGGTCACTATTGCCTATTTTTGTTAGGCATGATTCTGTATGATCCCCCCCATGGGCCATTCATTTAAGACTTGGACTCCATGACCCTTGTGGTCCCTTCCAACTTAGAATACTTTGTGATTCTACATTTTGATACATTTCTGATGCCTTCAGGGAGGGCAAATAGCAGCCTGAGTTTTGAACATAAACTTTCAAGAGAAAGATTAGACTGTCACATGAATGAAATTTAATAGAAAATTTTAGCCTGTTAGTTGGAGATCTTCCTCAGTGTTTCCAGGCTGTGCTTTATCCATAGGTGCTGCCTCTTATCCTCTACTACCTGTCAACCAGACTAGCTAGTTGTGATGTGTCTCGTGATTGTGTTACATCAAAGAAAATCAGAGAAAATAAATCATGTTATTCAAATCTGACTTCAGAAAAGAGCAGATCTCTCAGGAAAGCACTCCTCCCCTCTTATTTATGATATAAAACTCCAAAGTCTCACACTTCAGGAAGGGATTGCTTTATACTCTCACTCTATGTAAAATTTAGCCTGCCAAGAAGCAGCTGATAAACTCAAATCTCTTCTCACAGCATGAGTTTCTTAATGCCTCTGCCTCATTTGTTCATCAGCACTTTATGAGAAAATAAACAAAAACACTGTCTGTTTGCCCATTGTCATCAAGGGCATCTGAACACTTCCTGCTGGGAGAGGTGGTTGTACCACCCTTGGAACAGAGGGGGTCACATCTTTTTTCTGCCTCTGCATTTACAATGGCCCATCTACAAAGCTGGAATCCCAGGGAGCTTAATCAAAAGCCTGAAGACACCCCAGGGTACATGTTATTGTCTAATAAGAGCAAGGAGCAAGCAGTGCACACTGTTAGCACCAGCATCAGGCTAGTGTCAGCATCTCTGCATACTTGGGCATCCCTTGGAGGAATCCTACAGCTCTTATGGAGCAGAAATTGTTACAGATGTAAAAAGCAGATCATGTGTTGTATGACCAAGTCATACAATCATTTTTCATAAGGTAAAAAATAAAAATAGATCCTCAATGTTCCCCTCTGGAAACAGTTTTCTTTCTCACATCAGTTTGGAAAGGACATTTCTGCTTTTTTCCAGTTCATCCTATCAGCTGTGATAGCAAAGCAGTGCAACTGTGCTCCAAAATATCCCAGGGTCATAGGTTAGGGCCAAAACCCACAGATTTCATCACAAGTTCACTGGCCAACATTTTAATGTTTTTCAAAGGGCAGTTCTGTGAGAAGCTCAATGCAGTTCTTACCATCTATCCCTCAAACTAGGCAGTAGTGAATATGTAATTTCCAAATTATTTTTCTCCAAGAGAATTGTTTTCTTGTCTGCTTTTTGCAACCATTCCCCCTCAAATCCATTTTTTTCCTTCACAGTTCCCTCCTAACAGTATTTTTCTTGCTTGGATTTTAGCTTAACTGGATAGATGTGATTATTTGACCCCACTTCTGCACCCTCATGTGCTCCTGTCAGAGAAGTGAGGGGCAGCAGATATGGAGTTGGGAGGGACATTGCTCACATGGGGTTTGCTCATCCAGCATCTCCCTGAAGAGAGGGAGGAACCTAGTTTGTATGAAAGACATGTAATAGGACTCATTTGCCTCCAAACTTCATGTGAGGTGCAGCATGGAAAAGGTGCTGGTGAGGGGATTCACAGTCTACAGGGAGGCTCCTGTGCCCAGAGACAGAGACAAAGCAAGGGCCTGCTTCTACCCTGCTCACTGTACCCTGAAAGTGAGAGAGAGGCTGTCCAGGTGAGACTCTAAGTGCTATAATGAGGAAGGAATACTCTGTTAAGTCCTATTTATACCATTCTTGGGCAAAGGGAGACCTGAAGATCTTTGCATCTTTCCTTTTCATCAATGAAATGGCTAACAAGGGGAAGAGGTGCTGAAGCAGAAGTGTCCTGGGCAGACCTGGAGCAGCGCTGCCATTGCAGACAGAGCTCAGTCACACGTGCTGTCCCATGGTTCAGGCTCCCAGTGCTCCGTGTCCCCCCAGCCCAGTGGGGCAGGAGGTACCTCCAGCTGGCCTCCACCTCTGTGCCTGCACACTGTGTCTGTGTGCAGCTAGCAGGGTGAGGGGTGTGACAGCCTGAAAACTTGATGCTCAGAGCTCTTTTCCCAGCAGAAGTGCCTCCTGTAGAAAAGGTCTTTTTGCTTGAAGTCAATTCAGAAGTGGTTTTTGAAGGGTTTTGCAGTCTGCTTCAGTGGAGAACTGGGACTCCTGGACAGATTTCAAATGTCCCTCATTTAAAGTGTTTCTAATCTGCTACCAAGTGTTTTTCACACGGGATTTTTGCATTTTAACATTACAATATTGCATAAATATTTCCAGAGACATAAATACACAAAAAGAAATGGGTCTATAAAAAAGTAAAATAAAATAGAACACTAAGAAAAGTAACCAAAGCCAGGAATATCTCAGCAATTCTCACTGACTTGATTACTTGTATTGCCAGAGATCATTTTAAAAGTCAAATTCTCATCAGATATTGGGGAGGGAGGGAGGAAAGGGAAGGAAATTCATGACAGATTGTGCTGTGAATTCCTAAGCCTGGAGAGTTTTGTTTGTGATTTATCATTGCTAAGCCTTATCAACCACTGATTGAGCCTTTCCTCTCTCAGCCCTTGAGGGTGCAGTCTGTGGTCTCCTGCGGTTCCCTCCCAGATGACCAGCTTCTCTAAATGCTAATCAGATGATACGGACCCTTCTGTGATCTTGTGAAGGGCTCTATCAGCAGTTTGGTAGAAACACCGTCATGTAAAAATGATACTCCCCTGTCATCTCTGAGAGGTGTCTGCCAGGAAGCGGGGTAGAAACACAACATCAAATGGTTCTTGTATGGTCAGCTCCTGCAGCTTGCCCTCTGATGTATTGAATTGTGGACAAATACTTACCTGGCATGGCTTGTTACAGAACTTGGGCTTTTGTGAAGAAAACAGATGTTTTATAACTCATTCATTTTGTTTCTTTATTTGGTAAACTGAATTAAATTCAAACAAAAAACTACACTGTTCCAGATAGAATAAACTTGGGACCAAGGTCCTAGCAACTTTAGTTTTCTCATGGAATATATCATGAACAGGCAACAAGGCCAGCAATCTCCTAACACATAAGCTAGCAATGAAGTAGTGTCTCCCAACACATCAGTAAGAAGGCAGATGTGCCACCAAACCACTATCCCTTGGAGCTGCCATGTTAAGGGCAGAGGAGGAATTCTGCCTTTCCTCTTTGAGGGATATGGCTGGTACAACGTGTATGTGATCCTTCCATTGCCAGCTGCTGGCTGAGTGGTCCTTGAATCAGAGGGTGGCAAGAGGCTGCCCCAAGAGCTCTGTGTCTGCCCAGCACCTGCACTGTGTTACATCCACCAAGAGCCATCTCTGTGCTGTGTTATGGACAGATTTGTCCAGGCACTACCTGGGATGCAGGCTCTCCAAGGACTTCATGTACAGAGCTTGTGGGGCACTTCTCAGATGCTTCTTCAAGCTCACAGGGCTGCAGCTCCCAGCCATGGGCTAAGTGACCACCCCACCATATCAATGGAACCCCATTTAACCAATAACCAAAATGCAATATAATATATAAAATAATAAAAATGCTGGGTACTGCCTACCCTTCCCTTTCAGATCCCTTTCCCTATTCCACAAAGTGCCCAACATCAGCAGAGAGGACAATGGTCTATTCCTCTCTTACCTCAGAGGAGGGTCTGGATTACCCTCTGTGGACAATTGGGTTCCTGGGATAGCCCAGGGAGAGAGGAAGGCACCTTTTCAGGACTGTATTTCCTTCCAGAAACATGCAGAGGCACCCACATAGCTCTTTTGCCTAAGAAGCTATAAGGGAAATCCAACTGTGCAACATTATTCCACTATCCAAATAAAAAAACCATGCAAAAATGCATTAATTCCTTCTACCTACTACTATTCAGGTTAAAGCTAACTCAGCTTGTGTCATTGAATATGACAAAAAGTTTCCACCTGGGATCAGTTGACAATCATTTATTGATTTCAGTTTGCTCAGATAGGACATAAAAACTACCCCACCCTACACCCAAAAGTACTATGACAGCCTGTGAGGAGAAAGCCAATCACCTGAGTCACAATATGTTAGAAATCCTCTTCAACTAAGCTGAATTTAAGCAATCCATGTAGATACTATCTTCTAAAAATGGCTAATAAAATGTGTCTTGGGAACACAGCAGCATCCCCAAACCTAAGGCTGCAAGGAACTCATTCCCCAGCGCAAGAATTGCTTATGTGACAATTTCGGGAGCAGACCTGCTACCTGGCTCTCTCACACCACCCACCACAGACCATGCACAGATTCACAGGTCATTTCTTCCCTTTCAGCTCTCTGCCCCTGAAGCTACAGTCTCCAGGTGAGAAAAAACAGTGGGGTTTCAAGCTACCCACAATCACCACCCATTATTGGAGTGGGGGGGTTAAACTCACTGCAGGGCTGCTTTGCTTAATTAGTGGCAAAGCACTTTCAGATATTAATTACTGCTGGCACTGCAGGGCCAAGTTCAGTTCCCCAAGCTTTATCCAGAAGTGTAGGAGACTATGGAGATACAACCTGATATGTTTATCTTTGTGAAGCACGCTCTCTGCCTCAGTCGTGTGCCAGATGTAGCCACAGCTGCAGGAAGTTGTTTATCTGCCCTCGTGACCTTGCAGAAGTGTTGGGTGATGGTAAAATCATGTTTTTATTGAGCATCTCTTCTCTTCAACTGGAAATTCTTCACCATCAGTTAAAATGTATTTTAAATTCCATAAGGAAGCCAAGCACTGATACTGCAGAGCTCTGTAATCCAAATATATCCTTTATGGTGTGCTTGCTGAAGGAGTTTATTTTGGTGGGCCAGCTTGAAAACATTCACCTTAGGGAAAAAAATTGAAACTTTTGAACACCTGCAGTAGCTACTGTTATTAGTGCCCTTTCTAAATCTCATAAATCTGTATATTTATTGCCCTTTACATCTCCACATTTTATAGAAACTTCATCTATCACATCAATTTTACTGTGGCAATATTTTGGAGCATAAGGAAGATCCGATCCTATGAGCCTTTGGCTGCATCGTCCAGGACTACTGGAGCACACAGGCACTTGGCACCCCTAGGATTCCACTAAGATTTGAAAAACAAATTATACTAGGTGCCTCTTAAAATTTTATTCCTTACAGTTCTCCAAACGAGAAAAAGCATACCATGTGTCAGATAATTCTGTCAAAATAAATTTATAGCTGCAAATGACAGAGCAAGAGCATTTGCCTCTAGAGCTAGATACTAATATACATTGATTGATCAACACTACGGTGTAAGTGATAGTCCTGAGCATGGGAGAAAAAGGATTAAGCAAAATACAAATGGTATGTATCCATCAACCTTATCACTCAGGAGAAAAAATAACAGTGTCATTAGCTAAGTTTCCAAAATAGCCCAGTTTCCTGCTTGGAAGTCAATCCTTCAGAAACAGGTTAAGCCTTCATTTTGTTATGACATGCTGGTAAAGTCACAAGGGTGCCTTTGGTCTTTTTCTGTCAACATTAACGTGCTAAGTGAAAATAATTGTTGCAATGGAAAATATTCACTTGGCGCACAGTACATTGTAATTATCAATATTTCTTTTTAGTTGAACAGAAAGATGTTGTTTACCAAATGAAGTGAGTAAAAGGATTTGGTAATGCTTTGTTTTCATTTTCCCCTCTACCTTTAATCCCTTCATTTGAGTTGAATTAACATAGTAATTTTAGTGATTCTTTACCTTTTTCATTTTCAGAATAAGCAATGCAATTAATACTCATGTAGTCACTTGAATATTAAATCTTCCACATAACATTGAAATCAAGGCACATTCATTATGCCTGCTGGTGCTGTATTCAATTAGCTGCTTCTGCCTCCTCTGGTAACTTCCAGACATTCACAGTAGCTATGTTTAGACACATTTACTATGTGCTCATGACAAAACCAGAGCCATGGATGCTTTAAAGCTTGGAATAGATCCCCATAAAGACGAGGCTGCTCTTAAAGGTTTGCATTGACTGAAGGTCAAATTTAAGAATTACATAATTCTTTGCTGCAATCTCATTTGTTAGGGTCCAGAGATAATCTGTTTACATTTGGATACAGACCTGACTCTTTTTTAGAAGTTAATTTAGTGTTCTTGAAAGAGCTGGGAGCAAATATCTTATTTAGCCACAGGGGAATGACAGCTTGCCTAGGAGCAGCGTAAATTCCCCACCTGTTCCTGATGAGGTGCCTCATTTCTTTTTCTGGTAGACATCCTGATGGGGATGAATGGGTAGGTTTGTCTCTGCAGTTATTTTGGCCCTGGAACACTCACTCAGTCCTCGGGAAAAGTGCTGCTAAGAACAGCCATGGTAGCAGTACTATGGTGTGGCTACTTGTAGTTATAAGACTCAACAGCTCCTTTCACATGGGACACCCAGTGACCATTAAATGCCAGCAACTCTCACTTACCAGTGACATGAGGACACACTAAACCTGCAAGTGAGGTCCTCATCCCAGATCTTCTAGCTTCACAGTGGAAAGTAAATCTTAATTGTTTATCTGGACAATTAGATGCTGAAATATATAAACTCAGAGGACCCATTTTTTCATAATGTTAGCTTGAGTCTGTGTATTATATGAATCTCTATTTTCTAAAATCCCCTTTTCCAAAGGCAAAGAGCTCCACTCTAGGCAAAATAACCCTCAAAGTGGACCTAGAACATCATATGATTTATGTGAACACAGTAGAAACTGCTGACTTCACAAAATTATCCTCATCCATTTCAGTGCCATATGATTTTTACATGCAAAATCTTTGAGGTTTCAAACCAGACAATTAGGTGGCCCAAATGAACAGACTGCCATTCAAACTAGACTGTACTCAGGTATATATAAAGTACCGATTAAAGTCCTCTTGCAACAGGATGCCCTGTGCAATTCTTGGTCATATAATATATACTGAGTAGGAAGATTAGATTTCTTCTTTATGTTTCATGGATTAAATTGCTGCCAGAGCAGTGGGATTCATTCTGCTGTTCACAGTCAAGGAGCGACCCTGCTCAGCTGAAAGAGATTCAAAGAACAGCCATAAAGGACATAAGTGCTTCATGGACAGACACCAGTGGTAGTTCTTATTTAAATTAACAAATCAGAACAGAGATGATTTGATCATAGGTGCATGCACATGTGTTGAGCCTTCAAGCTGGATATTTTAATCTGTAGGAGACCAAGGTATAATAAGTCCATAGAGTGAGAAGCTGAAGCCGCACAAATTCAGTTCAGAAATAAAAGTGCAAGCTCTTTGGCTGTAAGGATAACTAATCACTGGAAAAACTTACCAAAATTTGTGGGAATTCTCCACCACTGAAAATTTGTAAGTCGAAAGTAAATGTCTTTTTTTTTTTTTTTCCCTAAAAGGTGTTCTAGGTCAAACTTTCATGGAAGTCTCATGTCTTTGCTGGGGAGGAAGGTTTTGGAGTTTATGGCTGTCAAAACTGAAGTCACAAACATTCATTTTGATTAGAATTATTTAAAATACCATATACAGGAAAAAATAAGAGATAAACAGAAATTATCAATTTTTTCTTTTCTCAGTTAAATATCATGGCAATATACACATTTTCACAAAACATTCCATAGGAAATGAATCAGAAAAGTGCTCCTAAATGCACTATTGGGAAATTTTGGCCAGCTCTGGTATATAAATACCCCATAAGCTTTCTGGTGCTTGCTGGTTCTTTTTCTGTAAAAACCTCCAGTTGAGAGCAACACAAGCTGTGATGCTATGAGAAACTTAGGGCTGCACTCTATAGGCAATTTCAACTCAAGCATAAAACAATAGAGGTGATATTTTATATGTGGCATCACTAATGTTCAACAGCTTCCTTAAACACAAACATTTTAAAAACGAGTGTTCTGATCTTTTCTGTTTTTCTGTTTCATTAAGAAACAATCTAAAAGTTGAACAAACTCTTTTATGTCTCCTCCAGAGATTTATCTTTTCATGTGTCTACCATCTATATTCCTTTTGTTCAGACCATAAATCAAGGTTCCAAGCCAGATATTTATAATAAGTCTATAAAGAAAACAGAAAGAGGTGTGGTGAGTTTATCAGCTTGAACCACACATTTAAGTTTCTGGTGTACATAAAAATTCCAGACTTAAGTCTCTTGACTCTCCCTTCCAAAACATTTCCTGTATAGCTGCGAGGAAAAAAAAAAGGAAGAAAAAAGAGACACGGAGAGAGAAAGAGAGGGAAATATCTGGAAGGACACACGTTAAAAACCTACAGTAGCAGATTTTATTAGATGCTCAGCAGCAGCATGGCATGTTCAGACTAGCGCAACGTGGTCCCACGCAGGCCAGCCTGGCTGCAGGACTCACCAGCCACATTTGATTCCCAAAGCAGGGAACGGAGGTAAGAAGCAGTGCCATTACTTCCTGAGATGTCTGCCTGTTCTTCATTCCCATCACAAAATGAAGAAAGAATCCTCTTCTGTTTTTCTGGGAGCACACCAGAGTTTCGGCACAGGCCAGCGGGGGCTCCTGCAAGGTGAGAGGCAGCCCCCGCCACGGGCAAGGGCTCCGGGCTGCTGGTGGACAGCAGCGGGACAGCCCCGTGTCAGCCCCACACACTGCAATCCAAACCCCAGCGTGCAAAACTTCGTGCTGCACAGAAATCCCTTTGTTTTTCCTTCCCTGGCATCTCAAAAATCCTGTACAATAACAGCTTAGTACTAGCCACAGAAAGGCTTGAGGAAGCAACAGAGAGCTGCAAAGATTTATTTTCATTTCCTCCTAAGTAGTGTCTTCTAATTCATCAGATCACTTTCCAAGTCTCTTTAGGTCTAAGTGGAAACAAATGCTGCATGCAAAAGAAAGGAACTGAGCAGAGAAAATCGTCCACTGTCATTGCATTTTTAGGTGTGACAAACACTGAAACTGCCTCTCCACTACATCACTTCAGCATGGGTCACTGGGAATTAATCTATGCTTTTCCTTATATCCTCAAGCCAGATGAAAGCTGTTGGTTCAATTTGGAGGTGAACTAGGGAATTTAGCAGGCTAAAACTGTCTGTATTGGAGTGAAATTAAAAACTATGTTTCCTCAGCCAGGATGAATTTTCAGGGAGCTTATGAGCAGATCAGGAGTTGAATTCAATCACAGGCAACCTTGATAGTAAGTGCTGAGTCCAAAAGTTTCCAACAGCCTCTCTGATCACTAAGAACTGGAAGGCAGACGAGATACTGCTAAAAATGATTTTTGCAGAGGTGGGAGGAAGCAAATGCTGCCATCTCCAGACACATGGTCAGGCAGGGGCTGAGGGCAAGCAGAGGGGCTCTGCATGACTGTTGCACTGGTGGTCACAACAACATGCAGGAGTGACAGGCAGCAGGCTGGCCATTCAGTGGGCATTCACAGCTCTTACACACACTGCTTACGACAGTCAGACCTCTGAATATTGTGCTAATAAATACCAGGAAGGTCCTGAGCTTAACTCTAACCTGTTTAGCAAAGCCACTGAAGCTTGTGTTTAATCACTTGCTGAATAGGGAGGGACTCCTGAAATAAGACCTAAATCAGCTGCAAGATGATGGAATTTAAAGGAATCAGGGAACAAGGAACTGAGCAAGGAACTCACTTGCCCAGTTAGAGCTCTGACAGGCCACAGTCTGTCCTCTTGGCCAGCAGCATTTGCACACCTTCTCAGGCCAGCCCATCAATCCCAGATGCACCATGCAGGATGCCCAATGCTTACATCCCTACATCCCTGCCAATGACAGTGGAGACAGGGCCACTTTTACCCCTCTGACATGGTGTAAATGAGTGGGAGTTAAGGAGAGGTGTTTATCACTTACTGTCCTGTCTATGCTGAGCACTGGCTCAGACAAGCTAGCCTGGAAGGTCTAATGATCTGGCTGTATTTCTCCTCACACCCATGGGCTGCACAGTTGAAAACGAAAACCTAAATTGTTTACGTAGTGGTACAAATCACTGTGGTTTTCACCTCTAACTGCTTCAGGAGTGATTTCAGCAGGAATAGTATTCTGTGTGTAAAGCTCAGCAGAGCTATGGGTAAAGCACATTGCTCTGAGTTCCTGGCACATTGCTGTGTTCCTGGCACAAAGACCAGGAGAACATGCAAATAATACATCCCTATTGCTCCGACAGTCATCTTGCTGCTCTCAGTCCAAGGGGTTTGAAACCTGTCAGGATAAGATTTCATTAAAACAGCCAAGAAAACAGCAGTCTGGAGAGCATAGCCTGCATCTCCTCCTAGGTAACAGTGCCAGCCCCATGTGACCTCAGCTTGTTTTGAGTGGGACAATAAGAATGTTTATTAACTGCTGTCTCGGCTGCTGAAGTGAGATGAATCACACAATGGGTCTGGCAAGCAAGTCGTGCCGTGAGCCAGAGCTGCTCACAGCATTTGAACAGAGGGGCTGGGATTATTCATCACCAGAGACCCCCCTGCCTCAGTCATATCTACCCACTCATAACTGTTTATTTTTCTAGCCCTTAGTTCAGAGAGCAGCAGAGCAGCATGTGTCAGTGCAAACACACAGGTAAGGCACTACAAGTAATTAACTCGTGGATGACCTTTCATTTGCTTTAACACTTCCAGGGCTCTTTTTAATTTTTTTTTTCCAGCCATACACACAGATGCCAATGAAGAGGACACCAACATGCTTGTCTAGCTGTATCACAAGAAGCCCCTCTGGCTTCTCACATATCTATCAAATCCAGAAGACTGTTTCCACTGGGAGAAGATACAGAGTATTTTCAAAAGTGCTTTGAAACCAATGCCAGCCCCCAGCTCCTCTGGTTTGCTGCAGCCATTTCAAATTATTTGCCTCTTAATTCTGTGCCCCCAGCTCAGAAGCTAATCCTGTGCCATCCTGTGTATGACAGACCTGGTAGGTAAGGAAATCTCAGCTCTCCTACCTAAAAATCATCAGATATTTCTCACTGATTGGCTGCATCTGAACATGCTTGCAGCACACAGTGCTCTTCAGGCACTGTTCCTCTCTCAGCTAAAGCCAGTATTTATGACAATTCTACAGGCATTTGTAGTGTTAAGTCTCTAATAAATATTTATTGAGAAAATTACTAACGTAGCACTTTCTTGATGAATATTTACCAGAGATTTTCAGTCAGTAAGCACCCCAAGGAAAAAAAAACCTTTTAAAATCTGTTACTGAAAAAAAAATGAATTAGAAAAGCAAGACAAGATAAAAATTATTCAAACAGCTGGCAAAATGAGTACAAAACTTAAGCACATGCCAGCAAGGAAAGAAGTACACAGCAAAGGGTTTGACAGAAAAAAAGAAGATGTGTGAGCTAAAGTGGAACTGATTCCCTTCTCACTCCAGATTTCATTCAGAACTAGACCGGGATTTGTAACAAAAGCTACAGATAAAATTGATTTCCTTTGAATAAAATCCCATTCTCTTGCACCTTTATTTGAAAATACTGCAAAGCCAGCACTAGGTTTGTCTCCTTTACCACATCAGACTGCAAGGCTGAGCCCAGATGTAGTTAGGATGAAGTCCTGCTAAGGTAATTTAGCAGTTTCAAGTACAAATCATACACTGTTAGCACAGACCTTGCATCTTTTTTGCTCTTTGTAGCAATGCAGCATTAATAAAAAAGCAAAGATGTTAAATTGTCTTTCCAATATCACACTAAATTAGTTAATTAGGAAGAGTTAATTTGCCCAAATTATATTTATACAATAAGGATAAATGAAAAAAAATTGAATATTCATCAACAGCTTTCATTTCCCTTGTGACATGTTTACCTTTAGCAACACAAATTATTTTCTACAGCTGTTTTTACAGCTGTTAACTGTACTTAGTAGTTGAGAACCTGAATTTCTTTCTAGTCACAGGTCACAGACAGTAAGGGTACATTGAGTCTCTGCATCTTTCCCAAGCCAGCATCACCAGTAAGTATGAGCAGATGCATGAATTTAGCCTATGACTTCATGCTATGACAGAGCACTGATAACACAGGGAAAAATGACACATCTGCATTCTGGAGCAGGGCAGCAGCCTGGCATTTTCAAACCTAATGTTTCCTTTTTACAGCAGGTGGTACCCCTGGGACACAGCCACTTTCTTTAGCTCCCATATAAAGGGAGAGGTACCCACTCCAGGTAATGCCCAGTTGAGAAGCGCTTCTGCTACTCAGTAATATCATTCTCATAGTCCATGACAAATGTGGGTCCTGCTCCTGTTCATGATTTCATGTATAGACTGGAACATCTGCCACCCCAGAGAACAGGACCTATGTCCTAAAATTCCTTCTGTTTCTGAGATTATTCTTATTAACCAGCATTAAAATACTTTTCATTCACAGTCCCAGAGGATGTAGGAAAAGCCCACTAATGTCATCCATTTCCATGGAGTGTATAAAGCAGCATAGAAATGGTCTGTGTTTCCTTGAGGGAATTTTGATTCTTCCCAATTGTGAGCTATAAATGTTGTTATTACCTTTCTCATTGCCTGCCAAGTCTATTTAGAACTTTCCTTCTTCAGCTGATATCCCTGAGAAAGCTAACTGCCCTACATTACTTTTATCAGCCTTGGTCTTTCTCCTTTGCCAGGCAGTCAGTACCCGAACTCTCATGCCTTGTATCTGAATCTGAAAGTTTCAAAAAGAATCTCAGGGAGAAACTTTTACTTTTCAACCCATGCCTGAATGCAATCTGTCTATTCCAGGAA
This sequence comes from Hypocryptadius cinnamomeus, assembly GCA_013400635.1. Taxonomy (NCBI): domain Eukaryota; kingdom Metazoa; phylum Chordata; class Aves; order Passeriformes; family Zosteropidae; genus Hypocryptadius; species Hypocryptadius cinnamomeus. Next base: position 33,007 of record VYZP01023193.1, on the reverse strand, counting down.
ATCCTGATCATTCTGCAAGCAAATATGTTCTGGCAGATTTCTAAATAAATATAAAATATACAGAAGACAGAGACAGGTATGTCCTTTGAGGATTTTTGTACAGAGTCAGATAATCATTTGCTACTCTTAGGGCCTGAATTCTGCCCCTGCCAAGCTCTGTGGTTGTAGCATGGACCAGTGCCCTTTGACAAAGAAATTATTAAGGACTCATTCCTGAGAATTTTATCTTCCCTGCTTTCATTTTAACCATGATTTACTTATAATCTTAAGTAAAGGTGTATTTACTTTTCATTGAGCTATATTGAAAATCAAAATAATTCAAGTTATAACTATGAGCTTTAGGTAGTTTTCTCCCTTACAAACTTCCTTAGATAATGATAGTTTCTCAAAAATCCAAATGACAGTTCAAATAGCAAACAACAACTTGCCCAGACTTAGCCTTCACAGCACATTACCAATCTGAGATCAATACCATATCATACAAGCTGAATAAAACTGCTTTTATTCCCAGGGTGAAACTCCAAACTGTCTCAGATTCCAAGTTGACTGTGTTGGCAAAATACTAGCCAGCTGTGTTTGGTGAAAACTCAGCTAATAATATAGCTGAATGGTGAATAAATCATGTATCTTAGTATCATGGCTCTAAGACATGTAGAAGTCACACCCTGAAGCCTATGGATTCCTGTGCATGGATTATGAATGAAGATCTATGCAAATATAACAGTGTTTATCCCAGAAGCACAGCACCAATCCTGACCAGGAGCTCTCATCTTATCAGAGACTGATTCCTGCTTTCTCTCAGCTAGTGGAAACACTCACATTCTATAATTTGCAAGCCAAGGGCACACAGTCATCCCTTGAATGGGGGGAAGTGCATTTCAGTTAAGTTTCTCACATCTCTAAGCATGCTTTTTTTGTGTTCTGTGATTTTTTTTCTTGGCCACAGCATCTCAGTATATTCTGCCAGTGAGCAAAACCAGTAGACACAGGCTAGGATTTTAAACTTCAAAATGCAGCAATCTGATGGCCTTCTTGGTTTACTTGCCCACAAATTACAGAAATGTATGACTTTAGCCCATTGTGGTAATTAGTTGAATCAAAGAACATTTTGACAGCTAAGGTTTCTAGACCCACTAGTACCAACCAACTAAATACAGATCATTACATCCTACAAACAAGTGTCTAGATTTTAAAATCCTCACCTGTACTGGCTTTAAGCATTTTGATACAAGTCTGAAAGATTGTGGCCTCTAATTCTACTTTCAGGGTTGTCTTTGTGCTAAATTCACATTGAATCCTGTCTCAGAGATTACTAAGAAACCTAACTGTAGCTATTTTGCTCACAAAGTTTTTGGGCTTCATTGGCAAACAAAAATATTTGTTGGAAAGAAAAGTCTGAACAAAGCAACAAGCAAAAATTATCTGAGTAATTGAATAATTTCCTTATTCTCCCTTATAAATGAAAAAAAAAATCACTATATAATATAGGTGGATAAGTCTAGTAAGTCTGGAGTTGCAGTGAAATCTGCTGTGGGCTGGCCAGTAAATGATGCTGATTTTTGTCCCTCATGCAGACAAATTCCTTTGAATAATATGATGGTCTGAGTTGAAAATCTTCAAAGCAGAGCTTTCCTGTCCCAGACCCTACAAGTGTAGGGTGTTTCATTAAGCCCTATCAGACATTGTGGTCCACAGTGGCCCAAATGAGTCCAGCTCTGTGACACAGGAATTTGAGCGCTTGTCTGACCTCTCCAGCTTTTCCTATATGGTTCAGCCAAGCCTTGATCCTCCTTCTCGGCTTTTGCACACCATCTTTCCAGGCTCTCTTTCCATTCTCCATATACTAAAACCTAATATGTTTTGTTATAAGTGATGTCTCACAGAAGCCTATAAACTGTCTGGGGCAGGCAGGAAACACAAAGCAGTTACATTTACAGATAACTCTCTTGCATGACCCGGACTTTTGTGAAAAAGTATTTTTTTTTAACTTAGCGAAAACCTCTTTGCATGACACTCATCAAACCAACCCTAGATCCAGGAGCATAAATAATTTATACCTATTTTATTCTGGATTCTCTAAGATACTCTGTCCCTCAAGCGGATCTTCAGCAGGGAGGACAATATAGCCCAACAGCTGAGACATCCATGCTCAGGAAGAAAAAAAATGGCACTCTGGAGATACCTGTCTCCATCAGTTACACCAGGAAGCCACACAAATAGTTTCATCTATTTATCTAATTTTCAGATGGATAAAGTTAGGTTGAGTTGGACTCCACCCCTAAAGATGGAATTAGTGTCATGAGGCTGAGAACAAGAAAAGCCACAGAAAGCCAACAAGCAACCACAAATGTCTGCAATTGTCGAAGTTCAAAGCAAAAATCAGCTGTTCCAGACAGCTAACGCGAGGAGAGGCTGCGAGGTGGGAGCCCCGCAGCGCTGCTGTTGGAGGGTGTTGGGAGGATGCTGTGAGAATGCTGGAAGGATGCTGGGAGGGTGCTGGGAGGGTGCTGGAGGATGCTGGGAGGATGCTGGGAGGATGCTAGGAGGGTGCTGGAGGATGCTGGGAGGATGCTGGGAGGATGCTGGAGGAATTCTCGGGGCGCTCCCGGGCAGCAGGAGCCGGAGCCCAGCGCAGGGCGGGCGGGTTTCGGGAAACCGAAGGGTTCTGGTGCCATCTAGAGGGAGTTACTCGCCTAAAAAGTAGCGAGTCACCTGACATGGTGTCACACAATTAGCCACAATTGTACAGCACTGGGGGAAAAAATCCTAGAAAGAAGGGCTCTCTCTTACTGCTGTGCAAACTATTTACACAATATGAGCAGTAGCAGCGTAGAACTTACATCTTCATCTCAGTTTAGCTTGAAATTATAAATGCAGGCAGTATATTTAAGACAGCCAACTACTGATTCCTCTTCCCTTCAAACAATTTCCCAGCCACACAGCTGTACTCCTTCCCTTCTTCCTCCAATTATCTGAACTCTGAGGAAACAGCCAACAAGCTGACCACACTGGAGGTTGGATCCCACTTTCCTGTAGCAATAGCCATGGCTGGAGCCAGCTGTGGAAGGTGCCTTGGGCATCCAGGAAACAACAACTACGTGGTCAAGAAAGCCTCAGGGATGCAACTCCACAGCCCTCTGCAGACCACCAGCTTTTCCAAATTATCCATCTGGAGTCTAGCATCTTCCTGTGTAACTTAAATCTGCTCTGCATTATAGCAGGAAAAGGGCCAGCACCCACAAGCTGTGGAAGGATTCACAGCATAAACACAAATGGCTGTAATTATTTCACCATTAAACCTGCCACCTATACCTGTAGGTTTTATCATTATTATAGAGTGACAATAACATGCAGGGACACTACGGAGCTTGGGGAAGTGTTGCTGATGGGTGGACTCTGTGACCCTTTCATAGTAGGTTAAAGTAATTTCTGAGTAAGTGTTGACCAAACATTGTACCACAGCACTTTAAGCTTCTGCACATGATCACTGCCATGGGTTAGTCCATGGGCACAGCACTCATGCTGTGGCTCTTATTTGCCCCATAGGAAATCCCACGTGGCATCTGTGCTGAAGCTGATTGTTTAATATATTAAAAGAGACCTGTTTTACCTGTTACAGCTGCAGTTTTCTCAAACACTGATTCTCTCCCTTCCCACCTACGTGTCCTGGTAGAGTGCAGAACAAGTGTTGGGCCATGACTACTAAACCCTCTTTGCCTGGCTTTGCTGCTAGTAACACTGCAGGCAACACACCACAGCTAGCAACACAGCCTGCCATATAGAAATAGTGCCTCATACACTCATACCCACACCTAGAGGATTCCTGGTCTTCATTACTTAAAACTTAGCTCAGGAAAGAGTTATTTGATATTAAATATTTGGTAGTTCATTGACCTCCATGAGAGCTTCAAGGCACTGGGTTAGATAAATTTGGAAGATTATTGAAGTGCCAATAAGTTGAGTGCCTGTCACCCTAAATGGGAATACAGCAAGATGCACTGCATATCTTTGGGTATGTGGGACTGTCCTGCTGGAGCCCTGCTGTCATACACCAGATCTATTCCCCAGCAGCACACCTGTAGGTACTCTGGCTTCACTGTCTCATGGGCACTATAACACCATATTCCTTATCCTTCTCTTTACAAACATCCCCAAAGCCCAAACTCTACAGAAAAATGTATCTGGAGTGCCGTAGAAGCCAAGGACCCACTCAGACTGTTGCAGAGCCATGCCATACACCCAGCCAGGAGTCTTTAGACCATGATTTCATTAAAATAGCAAGTGCACTGGCCACCAAAATTGCTGAGCAAAGCTACTTCAAGTTTTAGAAGGTTGCTGCTCAGACAAGGAATGACTTGCTTTATAGGCCAGACCATTGCTGCCCCTTGTCTTATCTATCTTGTGGAAGCCATAAAATGAGCAGACTGCAGAAACAAGGCTGTGACATGTCTCAATTTTGTTTCAGAAGGGAGATGAGACTGAAAAGAAAGAGGTACATCTGCTGTGCTTCAGAGAGACACACAGCAAGAGTGGACAATGTCCAGCTGAGGGGAATGTGCAGCACAAGAGGACAGGGTGCCTCAAGTCAGGACCTACAGAAGCACTTTGCAGCTGTGACCTGCAGGCTGTCACAGACAGCTCCTGAGCCATCACTGCTCACAAAGCAGGCATGGCTGTCCCTGCTTACACATGCCTTGCTCTGCTGGAGTCAGTCACCACAGCAGCACTTTGGAAATGTGGCCGTGTGGAATGCAGAGATAAGTATGGTAAGGCAGCTGCAGACTGAGCTCCCCAACTGCAGGGCTGGGAAGCAGGGATGGTGACACCCCTACCTCGGGCCCAGCACAGCCTGGGCATGCTCCCCTTCCTCCTGCTCTCACCAGCTGGGGAATTACTCACATATAGTCAGCTCCTTCCTCTCACTCCCCAAAGATTTACATCCACCTGGCTGACATATTCATCTCCTGCTAATTACCAAAACCATTCGGCCATGAAATCCTTGAACCAGATTCAGGATTCAGTTATACAGAATTGACAAGAGAATTAGACTGAGTGCCAAGCATTGACAAAAATTATATTGAATTAAACATATTTATTATAACCTGTCATGCAGATAGACCCAGAGAGCTACCAACACATTTTAGCAGGAAATGTGAACTTCAATGATTTTTTCCCAAAGCAATGTTACTGATGTCATGAGTGCTTCAGCAGTGCATGTGCTGCTTTGAAGGATTCACTGATAGGATTGATTAATGCAGTCATATCTCAAAATAATCTAGGCAGGATTTATACCACTGCTTAGTAGAAGTACATTGGTAAAATACAAAATTTGCACCTTCTTCTACTGAAGGGGCCAGAAATGAACACAGCACTCGAGGTGTGCCCTCACCAGTGCTGAGTACAGGGGGACAATCACTGCCCTGGTCCTGCTGGCCACACTATTGCTGACACAGGCCAGGATGCCATTGGCTTTCTTGGCCACCTGGGCACAGCTGGCTCATGTTCAGTTACTGCTGACCAGCACCTACAGGTCCTGCTCTGCTGGGCAGCTTTCCAGCCACTCTTCCCCCAGCCTGCAGCACTGCAGGAGCCACTGTTGTTGTGACCCAGGCGCTGGACTGAGCACTTGGCGTTGTTGAACCTCACACTACTGGTCTTAGCCCATGGATCCAGCCTGTCCAGATCCCTCTGCAGAGCCTTCCTGCCCTCCAGAAGATCAACTCTATCACCCACTTGGCGTTATCCATGAATTTACTGGGGGTACACTCGACTCCCTCACAAAGATCAACAATAATGATATCAAACAGGACTGTGCTCAACACTGAGCCTTGGGGAACACCACCGGAGACCAGCTGCCAGCTGGATGCAGCACCATTCACCACCACTCTCCGGGCCCGGTCACTCAGCCAGTTCTTAACCCAGCCAAGGGTACACCCGTCCAGGCCGCGGGCTGCCAGCTTTTCCAGGAGGCTGCGGCGGGGAACGGCGTCAAAGGCAGACAACACGGCCCGGCGCTGCTCTGGGCGCAGCGGCAGGGACAGCGGGCCGCGGCTGGGCTCCGCAGTGCCACTCGGGCTCCAGCGGTCCCGCTTTTCCCGAGAACGGGAAGCGGAAGGGACAGCGCCGCCGTCGGGGAGGGGCGGGGCGGAGCGGAGCCGGGGCAGGGACTCGGGCGGAGCGGAGCGGAGCGGAGCGGGGCCGGGCAGGGCCGGGCCGGGGCGATGCTGGCGGCGCTGGCCGCCGCCTGGTCCCTGCTGGCTGCCGCCTTCCTGGCGGCGCTGCTGCTGCTCCGGCGGGCCCCGGCGCCGCGGCCCGGTGGCGCTGGCCTGGTGATCTCCGGCCTCTTCCAGGACCTGATTCGCTACGGGAAGACGAAGCGCGGGTGCGGGCAGCTGCCGGGCTGGCTGCGGCTCCTGCAGGTGCCCAAGAGGTGAGGCGCGGGTCCCGCCGCCGCGGCCGTGCGTGTCTCGGGTACCGCAGGTCGCGGCAGTGAACACACAGCACACGCCGAGAGCACGGCGGGGTTTTATAGAGTTGGGCTAGCTTTGGTGCAGTGTTAGTCTGGTTCTGCAGATGGAGAACCGAGAACTGCGAGCGATCATACAGCATCCGTGTGCTCCATATCGGAACAACAACCTAATCCCTTCAATCCCAGTCGCATGCGAGGTCTCCAAAACAAACCTGCCTGCAAGACTCAGGTCAGGCACCTGGGAACGTGGAATCCTGAGTAACTGTGACTGTGCAAATATGCTGCAGGTTGACTGTCTTACTCCAGTTCGCAGTCGTTGCCTTCTCCCTTCAAGGTTTCTTTTTGAAATGTGGCCAATACCAGCATGGCAACACAGCAATCTAGAGCTTGCATGAGCAGTCTCTGATAAGGCAAAAGAACCACTGCGTTATCCAAATCCATCTTAACAGATGTTTCATGAAACAAAATTAAATATATATATATATGTTTAGATGTGTAATGAAATGAATTAAATAGATTTTTAGTGAAATCATGAAAGGAGCCAGTCCCCCCCTCCACCCCCCTTTGCAGCTTTTTATATGTTTCTGGGTTTATATATTATGGGATTTCTTATTTTTTAATCAGCTGAGATTCATGACTAGAACTAGTCTTTGACTTGAAGGTAGGCCAGACAGGATCTTGCAAGGCCAGCAGGACCGGACTGGGAGGTTACTTAGCCTGAAGATCTGATCTCCCCTATTGTAACAATCTCTGACACATTTTGTATACAAAGCTTTCAGACCAAAAGTTAAAAAAAGTTTTGTGACACAGCATGTTATTCGTGGAAAAGTTATAACGTAGAATCTTGGTTATCAGGCTTCATGATACAGAAAATACCCAGAGATGTGTTTAAAATGTGCAGTACCCTATGTGAAAATAAGGATTCATAAAGGCTTTGTCTTAATCACTGTGTACTGCAGGTTCTTGTCTGAGTTGACCTTTCTCCAACACAAGTTTCCCAACACCCCTTCTTAGGGAGATTGGTGTCTGAAGAATGTGCTTTTTCAGGGAATTAGTCTCAAGGTTTCAACATGCACAAAGCAATTCTCTTAATCAGTGAATCCATAGCACTTCTACCTAAAGGAATAGAGAAGATCGACCAAAGCATTTTCTTATTCTTTTCATCTGTGTCTTGTTTTCAGACAGTCATTGTGTTTTCACTAGCCTGGGCTTGTTTTTAACTTTTTCATTCTGTCTTGTAAAATGTTGTGTTGCACTTCAGGTTGGTTTGGCAAATAGTGAAAATTCCTCTCGTTGAGGAGGGATGGCACGTCCCTCAGTGTAGTGCTGGTTTGATCTATAGATCAGATTAATCCCTAGTGTAATTGGGATTGCTGAAAGCTCGAAGGGTGTGTCTCTTAAGTTGCCAGGGCTTGTTTGTGTGCTGGTAGCAAAAATCAATATGTGGAGAAAGTTCCCTGGTAAGTGACAAGATATGAGTCAACTGAGTAACAGGACTGCAGGGAAAGAGCTTGAAACTTGGAGGTGACGGTGAGTTTTTATCAATGTACAAATTCTGTTTGTCTTAGAAAGTGAGGGAGGGGGGTTAAACTTTAGTTCCGCTGTTGCGAATCAGCAGACAGAATGTTGCAGTTTCTGCTTTGTAGGAGAAGGAATTGAGAAGAAGTCATAATCTATAGGGAAAGCCAGCTGCTAATGGGCAAGGTGCTCTGGAGCACGCAGGCATGCTCGCTGTTGCTGTGATTCTGACTTGATCTCTTTTGTGCTCTTTTTTTTTTTGAGAGATACCTGAGCTTCTCTGGGAGGGGTCCTTGGTTTCACTGAGCAAGGGCCTTCACTGCCCCAAGAGAAGAGTTTGCATGTTCAACAGAAATATGGTCTTCACTTGACTATACAGTTATATCCCAGTTTTGTACCTATAGTTACATTGTCAAGTCAAGGCCATCAGCATCTTCCCATGTTTTATCTCTGCAGATGTTTCCAGAAGTCCTGATTTTTCTTCACTGCCAGAAGGACTTGTAATTTTAAAAGCAAAAGGAAATACTGGATCACCTAGTTTGAGCTGGGTATTGTAAACAGCTGTAGGCTGTTTAACTCAGCCCAGTTACCTGCCTTGACTGTCATGTCTTGCATTTTGGTAATGCACAGTATGCTTTTGTAAGTGCATTACGGGGTTGGCAGATTCTTTGTTTTCTTAAAAAAAAACAAATGTGTGGTCTTGCCTTGTAATCACCCAGCAGTGATTCTGCGTTTTTTCTGTATGATTGTTGCAGACCTTGAATTTGCAGAAGGACAAAATATTTCAGTGTAGAGCAGGGTAATTACTTCTGGGTTCCTTCACTGAATTTTAACATGTCATGTAATGCACCCACTGGAACTGAGAAAAGTGGGAGTGCTGTGAGGTGCAGCAGTTTGGAAATAAGCAGAAAACTAATCTGGATGTGCTTTGAGTGGTGTAAATTATAGAGAAAATGTACATCACGATTAGTTGTAAGCCTTGAGGAGTACTTCTGCAATGTCTGGATTACACTGTCTGCTCTTTAGTGCAGCTATGGTTAGTAAGGTAAGCTAAGTTAGAGTTTATTCCAGGCAACATTCCACTGGGATAAAATGTGTTAAGGTTATTCCTGCTTGGTACCACTGAAGTCCTGAGTTCTCTACTTGGACATTTGATGTGGGCACCAAAATGGAATGTACTCCCCATCAGACAAGCATATCCTGCAGCTACATTTCCAAGGAATGATGAGAACATTAATGAAAACCCTTTTATGTTCCCACAGGTGGTTTACTCACTTTTATGTGGTTTCTGTGCTCTGGAATGGTTTTCTGCTGATCTGTCTTTTCCGAGCTGAGTTCCTTGGAGAGTCATTCCCATCATGGATTCAGGACATGCACCATGCTCTTGGCAGAGATTCTCAGAGCAAGGACGCAGGCAAGTATTCTAGATATTATAATGTAGCCATATAAATAAAATACTGTATTACAACACTGCGCTGAATTTGTATCCAAGTGCTACTTCATTGGTTGCTTTTCAACTATGCTTCAAATTAATTTCCTGGTACACCAAGTACCTTTGTCATTATTGAAGATAGAAATATTTATGGATATGCTGGCTTTCAGCAGTCCTTTTAACAGAAAAGGCCATTAGCACTTTCTGGAAGAAATCTTGCTCTGGTCAGCAGTGCCTCACCTCTACGAATATTTTTCCCAGTTAATTTAAAATGAGGGTAAAATTCTGCTGTGGGAAGAGGGAACAACAGTCTTTTTGAAGCACTGTCGGGGTTAAATTGTTCCTATCTGTTTCAAAGTTGCTGGTTTTTACCTGTAAGCAGGTAGCGAGCACTTCTCTGCGCTCCTGGTTCTCTTGCTCCTTTGGCTGCATAGCTGTCGAAGACTTGCAGAGTGCCTCTGGACCAGTGTGTTTTCCAGTGGTGTCATTCATATAGTGCAATATTGCTTTGGACTTGGTTACTACATTGCTGTTGGCTCAACTGTGCTGTGCCAAGTGCCTACTAATGTCAGGAATGGTAAGTGCCTGCTTAGTTGTCATCAAAGATGCTGTTTTGCTCTCATTTGTTTCCACTGTCGCAAATGGTTTCATAGAGAGCTGCTTGTTTGAGAAGTGCGTTAACTGATGAGACATAAAGGTACTTCCTGGCATAGTTCAAAGTAATTGCATTTCAGTATATTATACAATCAGCCAGTATTGTGCACAAACACAGGGACACACTTTCATGTTAACAATCATGGTTATTTGCTGAAAGGATATAGATCATATGCTTTGTGAAGGACAGTAATAGGTACCAGTTCTCAAATGCCACTACACAAATTCAGTTCTCAAACTGAGGAGGAGTTTCTTTTTTGTAAGCTTTCCTGCAAGCTAGGCCTGTAAGGCTGTCTTGGCCACCTCCTTTTTCTTCCATGGAGAACTTGCCACTGCCCTGCCTTGACTCAGGCAGTGTCTTCTTTCCCTTGGTGCTGTAATGTTTCCATTAACACATGAGAAATTTGTGTTATATGACTTGTTTCTGCCAACACATTCCATTGGGTCTCACAACTGAGCTGCTAATTCTCCTGCACAGACAAACCATCAGCTGGCCGTAGCACTCCTCCTGTGATTAATTTTTGTGAGGCAGCCCTTACCGAGTTTGGTGAAGTTTTTAAGCAGTTTGAGCCATGTCAGGCAGGGGGTGGTATGTAGATGTGTGTATGTATGTGTATCACTGCGAGGAAGACAACTGTGTGCTTGCATGTTGACCTGAGCCATGACAACATGTTTAATTAGGATAGTAATAGTTACCAACAGTGTTGAATATCGAGGTCTTAGACTACCAATTATGTGTCACTGTACATCACACTGTATTTCAAGCTGCTGGATTAATAACTAGGTATTTTAGTATAGAGCAGTCAAGGGAAATGAGCTACTAGCTGGGCACTTAAATGATACAGGATATCAAAGCCTCTTTCAAGGAATTAGAGGCTCACTACAAGAATTTTGTAAGACAGTAACATCTGAGAAAATGTTATATAGTGTTTTGAGATGTTATATATGTTATATATATATTGTTTGAGATGTTATGTATGTTATATATGTTATAACACTATATGTTATATAGTGTTTTGAGATGATGCTTGCGAAGTTACTTCCTGGTCGTATATTAATAAAACATGTTTAATTCAGGAGAAAAGCTTTCTGTGCAGATCTGCTGGTATCACATCATAGGAGTTATGATGTACATTTGGGCTTCTCTTCACCAACACAGATGCCTTGCAATTCTAGCTAATCTTAGAAAAAGCAGATCAGGTAAGATGTTTCATTTCTGTCTACTGTTTACTTAGGTATTTTTTTTCTGGTTGTTTCGATAGGTTTCTGTAGCTTCTAATACCTTAAACATGAGTGTTTCTCAGTTCCTGTAGTGTGTAGATTAAATGAAGCTGTTTGGATGGCTGAACTGGGGGGAGAGGGTGTGGTATGTCTGTATATATAGTTCTGTAAAACTTAAAATGAAGCTCTATCTTCTGACATCTTAAGGATAGACATAGTTTCCATACTCAGTGTTTGCACAGCCAGAGGTGGCATCTTATTTCATTAAGTGCAAAGCTGCCAGATCAGATGGAGGTGGATGATGATGATTAATCAGCATATTGTTCTATAATTGTGAGAAGATTATGATGATTAATAAGCGTATTGTTCTGTAATTGTGAGAAGAATTTTGTTTAATGCATCTTGCCAATTAATTTCTTTCTGTTTGCTTGCAGGAAAGGTTGTAAGTCTGAGCCACAGTGTACCTTTTGGAGACTGGTTTGAGAGTGTTTCTTGCCCTCATTATTTTGCAGAGCTCCTCATATATGTTTCTATGGCTATCACACTTGGAATGCACAATGTGACATGGTGGTGTGTAGTGATGTATGTTCTTTTTAACCAGGCACTGGCTGCTGTTTTGTGTCATGAGTTTTATCAGAAAAACTTTAGCTCCTACCCAAAGCATCGAAAAGCATTTATACCACTTGTTTTTTAGAGAATTTTTTTTAAAGTATTTTCATGAAAACTGGGAATATAAGAGATTAATGGTTTATTAAAACCAAGGTAAAGTCACATACTTCCTCTAATTCTACCTCAAAAGCCCATAATTTTAATGATAATCTCATCCAGGTAACCAATTTCTGAGGAAATGCAAGGTCTCTGCATATAATGCAAGCTAAAAAAGGCATACCGAAGACCTTAATTCAAAGTGGCGAGATGCTAATTGTGTCTTTTCTCTTTTATAATATCTTATGCATAAAACGGTGCTGTATAGCAAGTCCAAATTCATATATGTGAAAACCATTGAAAGAAGGGAATCATTTGAACCACTGTATTTTATGTCTTGACTAAGCATATTTCTTTCCAAGTCTCTTTTCTTTGAATCACTTCAGAGGGAGGCAAATTGTGTATCTTTCTGTGCTCCTGTGGTGACAATGAAAACCAGCCACTGCTTTACAACTGTAAGCACAAAAAGAGATGGAGAAAGCTGTGGTGGAGGAGTGACTCATGCTCAGCAGTGGAGATAAACAGACTCATTCGCTGCATTATCTCTTCTGCACCAAAGTGGTTTTCTTCATTGATGAAGACTGCTTTATCCCTAAACTGGGAAAATGGTGGAAGGTTCTCTGACTAAGAAGACAGTAGGAGAGAATTTGCAGAAAATTAATGATCTTTATTGTGGTTCTGTTGTCTTTATATTGGGTTATTGGAGTCCCTCGTGTGTTGGAGGGGACAGCTGTGCAGGATGACCATGACCAAAACTATAGTGGTTTTTAAACAGATATAATGAACTGCCAAGGCAGAGCACACACAGAAAACAGTACCTGACAAGCATTGCAAAGAAATTCTTTACTGGGGAGATTATGTCACGCAGCACAGGGACTTTTTTTGCACTTAACTGTTGAATATTTTGGTCCTTCTCATGACACTGGTGTGAATGATCACTTTGTGTGATGAAGTGATATGGGTGCTGGTGTTTCAGCATGTTGTCTACTTACATGCACACATTATTTTGTATATAAGAAGTATTTTTATTCAATGAAGCATATTTTATGAATTGCCTAATTAAAGGCTTATTACACTCTGCTTCTATTTTGAATGGTTTTTCAAAATTGAGCTTACGTATTTAAAAACATGAGCAATCACTTTATTGCTCCTCAGGAAGTACATTCCTGTCCTTGCTCTGGGGAGAGCATCAGGGCACACAGCTATCCTGGGGTCCCCAGGGAGAGCATCACCTGGACTGCTGTGTCAAGTTCTGGGCTCCTCAGTTCAGGAGAGACATGGAGCTCCTGGAGCAGGTCCAGCAAGGGCAGAGGTGGTCATGGGATTGAAGCATCTCTCTTACACAAGAAAAGGTGGAGGAAGCTGGGCCTGTTCATCCTCAGGAAGAGACTGAGAGGGGAATTCACCAAAGTCAACAAGTATCTAAAGGTGGGCGTGGTGCCAAGAGGATGGATTCAGGCTCGCCTTGGCAGCGCCAACCAACGGGACAAGAGGCGATGGGCAGAAACTGATACACACGAAGTTCCACCTGAATATGAGGAGGAACTTCTTTACTGTGCAGGTGACTGAGCACTGGAACAGATTTCCCGGAGAGGCTGTGGAGTCTCCCTCACTGGAGGTATTCGGGAACTGCCGGACACGGCCCTGTGCCGTGTGCTCCGGGATGGCCGTGCCCGAGCAGGGGACTGGAAGGATGGCCCTGCCCGAGCAGGGGGTTGGAGAGATGGCCGTGCCCGAGCAGGGGACTGGAGGGATGGCCGTGCCCGAGCAGGGGACTGGAAGGATGGCCGTGCCCGAGCAGGGGGTTGCAGGGATGGCCCTGCCCGAGCAGGGGGTTGGAGAGATGGCCGTGCCCGAGCAGGGGACTGGAAGGATGGCCGTGCCCGAGCAGGGGGTTGCAGGGATGGCCCTGCCCGAGCAGGGGGTTGCAGGGATGGCCCTGCCCGAGCAGGGGGTTGCAGGGATGGCCCTGCCCGAGCAGGGGGTTGCAGGGATGGCCCTGCCCGAGCAGGGGGTTGCAGGGATGGCCGCCGTGGTCGCTGCCAGCCCGACCTGCTCTGTGATTCCGTGCTCGGGGCCCTGCTGGGCTCACGCATACACGAAGAGCTGCTGTGCACTTGGCCAACAACGAAACCGAGACGTGTCCGGGCCGTTCCTATGCGGATTTTTTTGCCGCCTTACGGAGCCGCTGCCCATCCCTCCCGCTGCGCCCGTTCCCTGCCCGTAAGAAACCCCGAACGGGGAAAGGACGCGCTTGGGCTCGCCCGCTCCGCGGGAACGCCGCACAGCCACCTTTGCCCGTCGCCTCGCCACGCCGGGAGCCGAAGGAAGGAAGGGGTGGCGACCCTCACCCCGGCACCCCGGCAGACAGCGGCGGGAGGCGGGGCGGGAGGCGGGGCGGGGCGTCCGCGCGCGGCAGGAAGCGGGCGCGGGC
>VYZP01023193.1:0-18509 GCA_013400635.1 Hypocryptadius cinnamomeus | reverse complement strand
TGAGGCGGGGACGGGCCGCGCCGGCTGCCCGCGCTGTGCCCCCCGCGGCAGCGCTCGGCCGGCGCCGCGCTGCGCCTTCCGGAGGCCGTCGGGCTCTGAAATTCCCCGCTTTTAGCAGAAAAAAAGGGAGGTCTGCAGGGCCACCGCATCCTCCCCTTTTTCTGCTAAAAGAGGAACATCTGTGTCCGACATGGGAAAGGGGTCAGTGCTCTCTTTCCCCCGCAGAAGCAGCTGAAAGCAGGCTTTGTTGCTGCTCCAAATCTGCTAGTTTTTTTTCTCTCAACAATTAATATCAATTCCTTTGCGTTAACACTTATTCAGCAGTGTTCTCGGTGAGGGGATTCTAGTTCCACTGATCACACAGAGGGATGGAAAAATTCCTGACATGTGGCTTGGTGTAGCACATCGAGCACGCCGGGTGTCACATACACAAACCAGAAAACATGAGAGTGCTGCAGAAGGTGAAGGAGCTCTGGGAAGTCACAGCGTGTCACACAGAGCGTGGGAGCTAAATATCAACACCAGGAAACTTGGAGTGCTGCTGGAAGTGGAATGCTGGGAAGCCGTCATGTCAAAACACGCTGCGGGCTGTCTCTGCTGGTGGATGTGCTGGAACAAGCTTTCTCAGCCATCCCTGGTCAGAGATGTGAACATGGGTATAGAGATCTTGGGCCTTGCTTTTGATCACAGATACCTTACTGTGTGTAGAAGTAAACACTTAGTGAGTGAGTGGGAACTGGAGTGTGCTGGTCTGGTTTCACCACTGGAGAGTCTTAAAGTTAGTTTTCAGGAAACACAGAGCAAGTGCAGAAGAAGCTGATGGAAGCTGGCACAGAATTTGGCTTGGGTTCAAATGGAAAGAGGAAAAATGTAGGCTAGATAATAGGAATGAATTCTTTCATGTGAGAGGGGTTAGGCACTGGTACTGGGTGCCCCATCCCTGGAAGTGTTCAAGGCCTGGTTGGATGGAGCTCTGAGCAATCTGGTCTAGTGAAAAATGTTCCTGCCCATTGCAGGGGTCTTAAAACTAGATGATGGCTAATGTTCCGTTCATCCCAACCCATTCTGTGAATCTATGAAATTTTAATGTGTCTGAGACGCAAAGATTTTGCAAGGGAAGAAAATGATCCTGACCATTTTTGAATGGGCTTCTTTTTTTCCTAAGGTATTGTGGCCACCCAGTCTTATTTTGAAGCACTTACTAATATTTATATCAGAAAACTGTTCACAGTTAAGGTCATAAAATAGGTAGGGATTTTAAATATTGGCAGTGGGGATTAGCAATATTGGACCTGAGTTGGCCATGTTCTGTTGTAATGGTGGTTCTCCTGTTCTGGTAATAGCATGCACAGTGAAGTAATGTTTTAATAATCAGCAGGATCCTCTTACCAAGTGCCTAACTGGCAATTCGAGGTGGGTGGCAGCCAGGAACTAGTTAATGATCATTAATGAGCATGAAAGATGTATTTGCTTAAAATGTCACTCTACACAGGATGGTATGACAGGAGAAATACAAGGCTTTATATTTCTTTGTACTAAGCATTCAAGCCTAATTGACGAGTGTTTAGGATTTGTTTTGTCTTTTTCTTTCCCCCCCTCTTCTTACAGAAAGGCTCCTCACTGGTTGCTCCAGTCCACATTGTCAGTGAAGAGTCAGCTGACAAGACTAACTTGGGCTTTATTCATGCCTTCGTGGCTGCTATATCGGTCATCATCGTGTCAGAGCTGGGGGACAAGACCTTCTTCATCGCAGCCATCATGGCCATGCGCTACAACCGCCTGACTGTGCTGGCTGGTGCTATGCTTGCCCTGGGACTGATGACGTGTTTATCAGGTTAGCATGCTGGTTTTTCAGTTGTTTTATCTCTTAAGAGGTGATGGGTATGTATTTATACAAAAACCTTAAGTGGAGTGCAGGTAGTGTATATATGCAGTTTTCTGTTTTGAGGAGAGCATGAAGATTTCCTGTGGAGCATGGAATCTCAGATGGAGTATTTAGACTCTAATGAAGTCTTTGTGTTCCCTAGGCTTCAACTGGAGTTTAAGGAAGGGGAATGAGATGGAGAGCCTAAGCACTTCCTTTGATTTTTGGACTGGTTTACTTTTTTTTTTCTCCTGTTAAATTAGTGTGCCTAAAGGGAATGTGGGAGTGGCTTCTGTTTTTCCTCCTAAGGCAAAAGATTCTTTATATGATGACACATTTTCCTCGTCTGACTGGTATTCCTGCACACATAGCTGTTTGGATTTGTGCTGGGAGCTGTGTAGGTGGAAGATGGAGGGGCGGGAGCAGGAAGGGAGGTGTCAGGGGCACTTGAGGAACCTGTAGCTGTGGGCACTTAGGTAGCTGTGACTGTAAAATGGAGCAGCCTTCAGGTACATCAGATGCAGCACAGTTTGTCTGTGTGCTCATTTCTAACCATGCCCATTTCAGAAATACTTGAACTAGTGTGAGTGGTTTACACAGGCAGGAGACAGCCAGTTCACTGGCACAGGCTGCTTGGCAAGTGTTTCTGTGAATGGTTTTTGGGTGTCTAGCTGTTCTGTGTGCACTGCTGCGATTATTGCAGCTTCAGTTAGAGCAGTTTCCACTTGCATTGTGTGTAATTTCTCCTGCCCATTATGGCTCTCTTTTTCTATACAAATTCTTTCTTCAAACCTTTCTTAATGCTTTCTCATAAAAGCTTCCTCTTCTGCTTTTATCCTGCAGTTTAGAGCTTCCCAATTATTTATTCCCTTTTCAGAAAGGAATTTGTTTTGTTGTTTGGTTCTTTCTCCCCCATACCCTTTCCTTCTCCTATCTCTTGCCCTTGTTTTATACAAGTGAGTTTGGAAATTCCTGGGGGGTTTTCCCACCTTGATTTCATGAAGAGGTGCTCACTTAAACTCTTTAGTTCCAAGTTATCTACTTGGGATATTTTTTCAAGCTGTGCTTGACAAAATAAACTGTCTTACAGTTCTGATTATTTCACTGTGTCTGTGCTTATATATGTAAGAAATGCTAGGAAAAAGGCAGCCTTTTTGTCTAGCTTTCTTGCACTGTTTTACTGCAGTATTTTCAGTCTTTTTAAAGAAGTTTAGTTTAACTCCTGGTTTATTTAGCTCTGCAAATAGTACTGCTATATGTGTATGTATGTGCCGTGTTTATGAGTAATAAGGCTGATTAATTCTGGTCTCATTCTTACTTCTGGTAGTGGCAATGCAGAATTATTTCTAGATCATGTAATAACTTCTGAGTGCTTTTTTCAACTAAAAAGGTGTGTACAAAAACCACATGTGGTAATATGCTTCCTTTTAGCTAATTGCTTGTGGAATAAAGTAGCAGAAACACTTGTAAGTGCATGGTCCAAACAACCTTGAATATAAGGTGTGGACTTTTTATTTCTTCCTATTTATATAGGCCTTCGTCTGTCAAAAAAGTGCTAAGTGGTCTTACTTTGTGAAAACTTTGTCCTGGATACATATTTCTTATTTAAGAACCAGTTTTGGCTTAGTTTAATCGCCCTCAATACCTCTAAAAGACACGCTGTGAAGGTTGCTTTTCAGTCTGTAAGAGGGATCTGCCTTTGAAATAAAGGAAGATCAAAGTTGGTCACATTGTGTGTGTGTGGGGAATATGGGAACAAGGGAATAGTAATGGGCACTTGGCAAAAGAAGACAGACATGCATTCACCCAGCTGGATGATTTGTAGATATGCCTGGTAGATTTACCTCGTTGAAAATCTTATTCTGACTTTATCTGATAAATGAAATGATTGGAAAGCGATGCTATCTAACATGTAGATGGAATTAATTGGGATACACAATTACAGATGGTAGTTTAATGGTGTGTATGGAGAAAGGCAGGACTTGCATAGACCTTGATGGGAAAGATAATATTGTTTGGACTGGCTCTCAGGAACAGCAGCACCTCAGCTTTGCCTGGAGTGCATTGTCTGTGTCTTATTGGACTTCAGTCTCTGGCATAACCAGTAATGGTTGAAGTTTCTAGCATGTTTTCTTCCAAAAACTTAGAAAATTATATAAAATTAACAAAAGATGCAATATTTATTTATCAGTGGATATTTGGATTGCTCACTTTGCTAGCAAGCATTCCTTAGATGTGGGAAAAACAATTGTGATCCTCATGCTTATTTTTTTAAATGAGACATTTGTTTTCTTTTCAGTCTTGTTTGGCTATGCCACCACGGTTATTCCTCGTGTGTACACATACTACGTGTCAACAGCACTGTTTGCAATCTTTGGCATCCGAATGCTTCGAGAAGGCTTGAAAATGAGTCCAGATGAAGGTCAGGAAGAGCTGGAGGAAGTTCAAGCAGAAATTAAAAAAAAAGATGAGGAAGTAAGTAGTGAAATTGCTGTTAGTTACAGCTGGTGGAAGAATTACAGCTGTGAAGCTGCAGAGCTGTGCTGTCATGTTTGGGTTGTTCAGCTATGTCTGTGACTGATAAACTGACACAGAAAATATGTGGTAGATGGCATGGAAGTGGTTCTCTGAAGGCTCTTTCAGCAGGTGATTCCAGTCCTGTGGCAAGCCTGGCTTCTTAGGAGAGAAGGGACCTTCTGCCTAGTGTGGGTGTTTTTGATGTGTTTTTAATGCATTGCTAGCAAACAGGACACCAACAGCTTATTCTTGGCTCAACTTTTATTTCTTCTAATGGTCAGACACATTATTTGTAAGCAGTACAAGATGGACAATAATCAAAGGTTAGTGCTGATTGCAGCTATATATATGTGTGTGTATTTCCACATATGTGGAGATATACACACATACACAGTATGTATATATATTATGTATATACAATGTATATATATTATATATATACAGTATGTGTATATATAGCTATTTTTTTTGTAATGGTGACTGTATAAATATGTTGATAATGCTGCAGGCAGTGGCTAGTAACATTCTAGAAATGAAATATCTAACTTTGTTGTTAAGTGTTTCATTTGGGTTGTCTGGATGACATTTTTAATTTTATGGTTGTTTCTTGTTTTTTTTTCCCTTGACCTACACAGCTTCAGAGAACTAAACTGTTAAATGGGCCAGGAGATGTGGAATCTGGGCCAGGCACCACTATACCTCAGAAGAAGTGGCTACACTTTATTTCACCAATCTTTGTTCAAGCTTTTACTTTAACATTTCTAGCAGAATGGGGCGATCGTTCCCAATTAACAACCATAGTCTTGGCTGCCAGAGAGGTGAGTGCTGCAGAATTCCTGCTGTTCTTTTGCTTTCTTTGGGTTGCCCATAGAGGGATAAGAAACAAAATACTCTTGCAGGAGGTATCAGATTCACACCTGCTGCCTTGATGTGCCTTACCTAGCTTGTGTCAAGACCTGACAGTAAATGCACCGAAGCTCTGGGTAGTATTAAAACTACTGTTACATGATTGGGACTGCACTGGCATTTCTGGAAATAGCTGCTTTATGTCACGCAGCTGACATCAATTGGGTTTTTTTGCAGTGTTGAGAGATGTTACAGAAGAGATGTTTCTTTGCTCTTTGTGGTCATTCAGTTTTAGCTGGGTAACTTTAAAAGATACTTGCATTCCTTCAAGCTTTAAACTGTTAGAAAGATAACCTTCTCAGATACCTCTTGTTAAAATATGAGTTAATATGGTGCAGTGTATAGAAGGACAATAAACTCTAAACTGCCAGGCACTAAGTAATGCTGTAAATTAAATTACATTCATTGTGGTGATTACAGTGTATATATCTGTATTACACTTAAAGGAAGATGAAGCTTATAGTCAAGCTTTTAATAAACATAAGTAGCTTGCCTATGCTCTTTCATGCATTGAGATAATTTACATTTTTTTCCCTAGGGCTTATGCTTCTTTCAGGTGCACTTTCAGGTGTTCCCTAGGGATAAATCAGGGCTGTGTGATGAAGGAGGCTGTAACCTGCAGGAACCTCTTGTCTCTGTTACAGTGTAGGGAAGTTGTTTAGAGCTAACAGCAGGAGAGGATGACCTCATTGTTCTGGGGAAAAAAACGAAGCACTACAGCCTCTGCCCAATTTGCTAGGCAAGTTGCTTAAGCCCATCTTTTTACAGGGGATTGTTTACTTCTGGTTTGCATTTCCTAAGTGTCCCGTTAGGAAGTGTCTGTCAGACTCTTTAGTCTGGTTTGTGAAGTGCTGAGCATTGTAGTTAAAGCCTGTGGGCTGTACCTGTAGAATATGAAATGTTCATTAGAGTGCTACCAGACAAAAAATGAATTGAAGGTATCTTGATACTGGCTTTCAAAATCAGTGAATTATGATGGAATGGGGAATGAGATCCACCTTCTGCCAATGAGGGCTGTATAGGTAATTGCTGGCTGTAGGGTTATCCAGGGACTCTGGGTCCTGCTCCTGGGGGCCTGTTTGTTCTGCTGGCCCAGCCCTGCTTTCCTGCACTTCTTGGTGCTTTGCAACCTGCCGACTGCTTGGTGCTTGCCACCTTTTCTCACAGGCTTGTGGTTTTGGTTCTTTTGGGCTAGTGAGTGTTGTCTTCAAACCACAGAATTTCTTAGACAGTTTTGCTCTTCACCTCTTTGAGATTTCATTCATTCCTTAGGTGATGGCAGCAGCTTTTTTTTTTTTCTCTTGGAACTTAAAGTGTCACATAGAGGTGAGCAGGGGACATATGCTGTCCTTAGCTCTGTAATTTCTTAGGAGATTTGAGAAACCTCTTTATGTACTGCAGTTGTTCACACACTGAAAAGATGTTGTTGACAGTAAATTAAAAAATAATTTATTATCCTCTGGACTTCAGATCTTTCATGCTTATGCTTCCTTCTTTGGATGATGGAGCAGGGCAGAGTGTGGAGCACAAGTGGGAGAAGCAGGGCAAAGAACTTGGAATGTTGTAGCTGCTGAAAGCTTTCATTTGCAGTTCAAGGACTTCTCTCTTTCTTTATAGATAGGTTGGTGTTCTTCCAGGTGATGCATATTGTGCCACCTTCCTTCTAGAGGTTGCTTATTGGTTTAACTACAGCAGAGCAATTTCTGGATCTATAATTAACAACTCAAAGATGCTGCATGGCTGAAACATGCTATATGCTCCTGTGTTAGGCTGGGTTTAAGTCTGTCTCACCAGCTGATGTTCACTATTACTAATCTTTAGGACAGTGCTGAACAGCAGAGCAGGGGAATCACCAGACAATATCCTCTGTGCTTGGCAGTCTGCAACCAGGGAATCAAAGCACTGCTCTGAGGTTGTTGTAGGACTAGTGAGTTTTCAACAGTGCCAATTTATCTCTTTGTGCTTCTTTTTCCCCTTAGGACCCTTATGGTGTGGCAGTAGGAGGAACAGTGGGACATTGTCTATGCACTGGTTTGGCAGTTATTGGAGGGAGAATGATAGCACAAAAAATTTCTGTTAGGACTGGTAAGTGAAAACTCACTCCAACCAAAAAATGTAATGCTGGTAATGTTTGTGGTGTAAAGAACTGCATGCTTGGGAACAGTGTTTCTTGAAACTTTTGGAAAACCCATAAAAACTGGTGGTTTGTTTTGGGTTATTCGGGGATGTTTTTTGAGTCTGTCTTACATCCCACCTTGTTTTGCTTCACTATTGGCTACTTCTTTTAGGAGACCAGAGGAAGGAAATACACTATTTTAAGTGGTCAGTATTTATTGTTTGACAGTGGATAATAGATATTCTTTTGCAATTCTGAGTCTAGACCATCAGGTGAGCAAGAGAACTGCATCCTAATGACTTACACCAGCCATTTAAAAGCCATAAAAACTACTCTGTGTGGCATAAATGTTTTTTTATCATACCTGCTAATTGCAACAGGCAGGACCAGTGAGGTTACATTGGGTTGTGTGTTTTTCCTTAACTTAGGTTGCAGTTTGCTTCCACTGTCAGTCCTATGATGTGGTGAGATTTCTTGCTCCCATGAATAATCCTGTGAAGCTGTTTCCTATATATGTTCATTCAGAATGTTTGTTCTGTAGTTGCAGAGGTGGTAAAAAACCAACTTCACTGCTAAAAGTGAAACATGCACTCTGTTGTGTTTGTTTGCTGAGGAAATTGGTGACAAAATGCTAATCTAACAATGGTTTCATATGCTCCAAGCACAATGTGGATCTTCAGCCTCAGAAATAACCTTAGATTAAACCAAAGATCCTTCTAGGATGTTAGTTTGTTTAAAGAGTCAGGGAACATATACAATGGTGCTTTCCCAGAATTCTGTCCCAGCCTCTAGCAGATTGTGGCTATTGCAAACAGTTAATGTTTTTTATACTTTTTCTTTCAATACAGTTGCCTAAAATGTGCAAAAAATGCTAAATATATATGAGTCACCATTGATGGCTTGCTCTGGCATGAGAATATCCTATCCTATTTTCTGCCATACAGCCAAATACTCAACAGCAGGTGTTAACCTAGTTTTATACTGGCTCAAGTAATGAGTGAAACAAAGCTTCCTCCTATGGGCCAGAATATATTCTTGGAGATGCAGTTAGACAGTGGGTTGGCATATGGGCATCCCAATACTGAGCTAGAAACAACATCCACTGCTTGTAGCATGAATTAAGTAAGTTTTTTTGGGAATCAGACATTTAAAAAAAATAACATCTGTAATGTGTCATGGAAGATAATTACTTTTTGATATCTAATTTCTTCTTGTTTTGTGTTTTCTTTTCAGTGACAATCATAGGAGGCA
Organism: Hypocryptadius cinnamomeus; assembly: GCA_013400635.1. Lineage (NCBI taxonomy): Eukaryota > Metazoa > Chordata > Aves > Passeriformes > Zosteropidae > Hypocryptadius > Hypocryptadius cinnamomeus. The sequence continues at coordinate 9,855 of VYZP01023193.1, read as the reverse complement.
TTGTCTTCTTAGCATTTGCATTTTCTGCACTATTTATAAGTCCAGACTCTGGTTTTTAAAATTTTTCATTGCTGTAAAAGAACAAGGATTGGAAGCATCAAGCAGTTATCCTTGTGCATTTTTGTATATAATGTACAGAATTCTAGTTAAACAATGCTGAAGATGAGACACTGAACTTTCTATAGCAGATGATTCATGGGACTGATGCATTTATGGACAGCTTCTGCACTGGAGATCTGCTTATTGTCTGGTTGGTTTGTGCTGTGGTGCCTGCTCCCATGGTGGGATTTGAGTGGTTTTCTCCCTTGCTGGACCTGGCTCAGCTGAGTTCAAGGATCTGCTCTCCAAAGTGTTGAGAATTCCTCTTTTCTTCCTCTGATACACACAACCACCTTTCCTGTTTTTTCAAGAGCTGATTCTTCAGGCCTCTTGAAGCAGATTGTGTTAAGGAGAAAACTGCTGCCTCCACCTCCAAAGATGGTGGTTCCATGGTGCACCTGAGGCTGGATAATCTAAGCAACAAGAAACCTGGGAGCAGTTCCTGTGCCATCCAGTGGCTGAGCCACCAACAGAGAATGTTATAAACTTAATTTAGAGGGAAAACTTCTTAATCAGGGATTTTTATCAGGAAATTATGTGGGATGATTAACAACCTACTGTGTTTAATATGCAATCTGGCTTGAGCTAGTATTTGATTTATTTTTTTTAAATATTAAGGTACACAGAAAGTAATGAAGTGGTCCAACTTAACCATGTTTTATTCCCAGGACTGAGCAGCAATGGAATTCTTAGGTTTAGATGTATTCCTGATTTTTCTTTTTAGGAATAGAAATGTAATCTGGAAGAGTATTAATAAAACATAGTGTCTCAATTTGTGTTATTTTCTGTTTGGTTTTGATGGCTGCCATAATTCCTGCCACAAAGGTTTACCTAGTGATTATGTACTTTAGATGAAGAAAGTTTACTAAATTTATTTTTGTTTCTGATAAATGCCAGTGTTATATGAAGCCTTTCAAAATGTTGAGCACTGAAGATACGTGGGTTGCAGAAATTCCTGCTTATCTCTCCAATGGTGATTTGGATTTTGAGCCTGTATAACCCACTTAAGATCTACCTTGTAGCAGTCTTGGAAGATAGTAGACATAGTTTCTAATATTATGAATGTGCCTTTTTTTTGAAGCTGAAGTACTAATGGAGCATTACGGATTTGACCATTCCATTGGTAGATCAGAAACAGAACAGCCCCTAATCCTTCTCTTAGGTTTCTCTTTCCAGAAAACCCCTTAATGCCACATTTCTCAGACTCTTCAGACCATAGCAGTGCAATGCCAGGCACACACAGTGGTATGAAAACAGGCTGCCATTTTGGGCTCCAGGTCTACATCTTCGTGTCTTGGCCCAAAGGAATGGTATGGTTTTTTTGGGTTGTTTTAAGGGTTTTTTTTTGTTTGTGTGGTTTTTTTTGTTGTTGTTGTTTTTTGTTTTCTTTGAAAGCAAACTTTGTAGCCAAAACCTGTAGCCTCTTCTTTCCCACAGTCTAAGGATCCACACTGTCCATGATGAGTTTCACCTCCTGTAGGGAGTGCATTTGTAGCAGAGGTCATGTTAAAACAAGGCAGGAACAGGGAACGGCAGGAAGAGCCTAAACTCCTAACTGTTTGTGGGACAACTTCTTGTTGTGTTAATCAGAAGTGCTGCTGGACATTCATACAGATCTGTCCCAGGCAGGGTAACTGCGGTGCTACCTGATTTTTCTTTTTAGGAATAGACTGGGATTTTTTTCTGAAAATCCAAAAACAACCCAGTTCACCATGCTCTAATTGTAGAAGCTTCCCAAAGTTTATGTGTGCTGCTTTATGCTGGTTTTGATATGAAAAGTTAGGATCATAGGATCAGCAGAAGAATGAAGCTCTTGAAGAGATTGTTTGTAGAGGTGAGTGTTAAGTTGCAGAACAAATCTCTGCAACTTCTACATCTATATTTTACTATTACAGACTTACACAGATGCCAAGTACTGCTTTTGCCCAGTCCTAGCAATGTATTTGGCTGCTCTCAAAGACCAGCTAGGCAGGTTAGTTTGAATAGTGCTGTTAGAGTAGCTTTTTGATTTTTATTTTTTTTTTAGAGCACAAACATTGACTTGTTGGAAGTCTAGCATGAAATTAGATAGCTTGTGAAATTTTAGTAAAAGCTTTGAAAGGTGCTTCAGTAGTTGCTCTAGTGACAGTGATTTAATGTTGAGTGCCTGTTGGAATTTTTCACAGTAAAAAATTGAGTTGGGATATAAGGAAAGACTGTTGAAGGCGATGGAGGGATCCACTGACATATTCTTAGCAGTGCTGTGTCTGCTGTGCAGTTTCCAGTGCAGACTTGGCCTTGTCCCTCCACAGTGTCTCAAAGGACTTGCACCCTGGCCAGCTCTCACCTGTTGGCTGGATCGGGGGCTGGGATTTTAGCAGCTTTTATCAGACTTCTTGTTGTAGCACATTGCCAGCAGGAGGGGTGTGCTGCTGTTCTGTCTCAAAATACCTGGATACTTGAGACGTAAGCACTATAGAGTGTATGGGCATTTATATATAATGTAACCAGCTGAAGCCTTGATTGCCACAATCCTGCGTGCTTTCTTGTTCTTTTGTAGCTGGAGAATGAAATGCAGTGAGTGAGAGCACAAGTGCTGAAGGGAAGGCTCTGCAAACTATGGTGTCTGCAACATTGGAAATGGGCAAATGTCCACCGCAGGTTTCCATCTGTCCTGCAGCTTTCCCTGCTGGGGTGAGATGCAGCTGATTGCAGCTGCTGCCAAAGGAACCTCGAAAGCAGCATGTAAAGCAGGAATTTACAGCTCTGACTGCACATTGCACCAGCAGGGGTTTGTGAGTGCACACTGCCAGCAATTCCTCACTTCCACACAGTGGGAATAGAATGGAGATGATGGTCAGTTCTACTGGGATGGAAAGTTCCCACATTAACTGAGAAGTTTACAATGAGAAAAGCTTGTGATTGTTATTTTCAAAGATGCCATTCCCAATCCTTAGATAAAGCCTGTTTCGTTACTCTGTATATGGCAAAGTGCAATAAGCCAAGATTAAAGCAGACTAATCTTCCATCCTGCCAGGACAAAGTTTTTCAAAGGAAACCTGCTGAACCAAAGTACAGGACCAGATCACCAGCAAACCTGCTCTTCCTAGGGTAATGCCAGCAGGTGTGTGTGTGCTGGGCTGGTGCCTGGGCTTGCTGTTTTGAGACTCATGTCTGATCTATGAGTCAGACACCAAGTTGGAAAACCTGGAAGTGAGAGAGGGGCTGTGTTTCCTGAGCACTGCAAGAGGCAGCCTGCTGCCATACAGGCTCTCCCTCACCTCAGCTGCCCCTCCTGCTCAGGCTGGCTCTGGAACGCTGCCACCGGATTTACGTGAGCGGTTTTGTTTCTAGAAAGAGGTTGGTAGTTCAGTGTAGTTCCATGTTTGTCCCAGATACTGTGTATGTAAAAAACAAAATCCGATCTTAAATCAAGAGGATCAGACTGTTTCATCCTAATATAATCTGAGTTATTCTTAATTTCCAGAGCCATGCAAATAATGATGTAATGGCACTTGCTGTACTGACGTGGCATTTTTCCAGAGACGACCTTGTATGGCCCCTGAAGTCAGCACCCTTGGCAAGTTACAGCTACAGGCTTCTGCTAATGGAGATGTGGGATCATTTCTGTAGCATTTCCCATTGACATGGGCTCCAGGATAGCTGTCTTTTTCTTTGGGATTACCTCCTTTTCCTTCCCAAGAGAGAATGTACTTGCCAAAGGGTCTGACAGTGATAGAGACTGTGCTACAAAGAATGCTAGCATTTTGTTACCCTCAAACAGCTGAAATCTGGTATTTATATCACTAATGCCTGAGAGTCAGAAGTACAACTAACCTTTGGATTGCTAATCTTTACAAGGACTTAACAGCTTCATTCTCTTATAAACGTGTTTTGTTTTCAAGCTTGCATGACAGCAAAATACCATTTAACAGAATTGCTACAGGTGTGGCAGCAGTTGTAATTACCATTCTTCTTCATGATAAGTTTATGGAAAAAAGTACTGCTCTTTCCAAAGTTCGATTTTAAGAAAATTGACAATCTTGCTTGTTCCACGCTCTCAGTCTTATCACTGATGGGTGGTGACAGTTCTTAACTACAGCTACAGCACTTCTACAGCTGATTTTGTTTCACTCCTAGGGCACAGGGGCCTCATGGCATATAGAAGTAATATACAGCTTGCACAAGTATTACTTAATTCCCAAAAGCAAAAGACCAGTATCTTCCTCTGGGCATCCAGTGTGATATTACAGAAAAAGAAAGTACTGCAGACTGTAAAAATGGCTAACTGTATTTATCATTTTCTCCAGGCATTCCATTTCAATTACACAATTTTCTTCCCACCCTCCTTTCCCTAAACATTTCATTCATTTGGAATTATTAATGTTTACACTTTGATCAGTGAAAAGAGGGTCAGACCACCCTGACAGGTTACATATCATCACACAGCTCTTCCAGGCAGGAGCTACATGCTGTCAGCAAGTTGTGGTTGCAGCTAAATGCAAGTCTGTTTCCTTGCTCAGTGGCAGTCAACATTTCAGACCACCTCTACTCCTTTAAAAATACTGCTCTTTGACATTTCACCAGCAGAAGAAATACCCCGGAGGGCAGTGGCACCAATTTAAAGAGAGGGGTGTTTTGCCCATGACAGAAAATGAGGGAAGGGCTCTGCCCAACCAGACCTGCTGCAGTGCTGCTCCATTCTTTGGCAAGAACAGGAACTGCAGACATGAAGATATGAAAGCAGTTTTAAGTTGTGCACACTCAAGTACTGTGTGAGTAAATTCCAAGGCAGTAATGTAAATACACAAATCAGAGGTCTCTAGCCTTTAGAGTGGGGCATCAGTTTATAAAGAGATACAGAGAGAAGACAAGGAAAAAATACAGTATGCATTTTACTGAAATCTCACAAGTCATTTGTCTGGGTAGGGGAGAGAAGATAAAAGTGACATCAAGCAACTTCTCACAAGTCAGTTCTGTGGGTGGGGGAGAGAGAGTGCCTTTGGTACAGTCGTGGGAAGGGTAAGAGCGCTTCACTGTGAAACTTGGATAAAACTGACATCAAGCAACTCAGAAAAAAACCTCTAGAACCTTAGAAGCTACAGAAAGCAAAATTTTAAATGAGTTACATTTATTCAGTTAAAAAATTGACAGTTAGTAATGGTCACATGAACACCAGGGAACTGTATCTACATTTCCTGACGTCAATATGAACGGCACTAGGGTTTTTCTGTTTGTTTTCTTTTACGTATATAAATCTAATGCCAGTTAAAAAAATACAAAACAAAACTGAAACCCAAGACACTGTGAAATCAACACTGCTTAAAAACTCAAAATTCAATCTGATATATTTGAAAATAAATATTTTTTACCTTTCTTGTTAGAAAAAGACAGCTCACCAACTGCTTTCAAAGCAGTTACAGCTTTAAGACCATTCCCAAAAGTGTTTCATAAATAATTACCCATTGATTGATTGTCTATTAATGCAGCATCTCTCAGTCATAGCTGGGGTCTCTGTTATTAGGCCATAAAATATTTTTTTCAGACACAGTGTTTTGTTCCCCCCCCCTTCCTTTTTATTTAGGTATACTTTCTTTGAATATAGCATATCATGCTGGCAAAATTCATGCAGATGGCATAGCATGAAGTATCACAGAGTTTAAAATCACCTGTTTAAAAAAGACAAAAAAAGAAAAAGACAAGGAATGTAGTGTTAAAAATCATGGTAGTGAAAAAGCAACTACCCAGTCTCATGGACAACCAAAACAATTTCAAATGTTCTCTCACAGTTGTCTCATCTACTATGATTTGTTTAAATGTCTTTTTTAATCCAAATTCATTTCATTCTCTTCAATTTTTTCCACCAGGGATAAGTAAAAAAATAAAAGGTTAATTATTAAAACTATCTCTTTTCCCTTTTAATCAAAATAACCATTTTCCAGCCCTCTGACTGTACATCTAATTTTAATAATTATTTCAAATAGAGAAGCTTATGAATCTGACACATTTGACATCTCCTGATGCCATGACATTTAAAACACTCATAACAATACCTGGGTTAAATCTCTGAAAATATAAATGATTCTTGAATCGACTTTAACATTTGAAAAAGGCCACATCTTTAAACCTTCAGAACATTTTCACACAATTTATAATCCTAAGGGACACTTAGAATTACTGAGCAGGCAAATGAGCCTCCAGATGATTCTCTCATAGGCAACTGTGCAACTTTAAAAGCCTCCTTCCAAGGAAGCTATCATCCCTAATCCCTTCCCCTGGCCATATAAAACACAAAGGCAACTGGTTTTAGAAGCCTTTTTAATCCTGCACTTTAAACCTCAAAGGATCACCATAATAAAGAAACATTTTCCAGAAATGTCTCTCTTGACAGTTTTATGTGTTATTCCTCAATGCGCCCCCTTTTTAACAGTTTCACTGACTAAAGAAATAAACTGTTTTTCAAATAGTCTTTTCAGTAAAGTGCTTGTTATTACTCAAAAAAAAAAAAAACAAACCAAAAAAAAACCCCAAAAAAAACCAACCAAAAAGAGAAAGTGCTATTTAAGTCTTAAGATAATTTCTTTTTCCCGTGAAAAACTGCCTGATATATCTTTACTTTACTCATTTTTACATAAAGCTGAAATGAAACCTATTTCTTGTAAGGATGCTGGGTTACTAATTTTGGTGTTTGGCAGTAGGCAAGATGCCCACAGAAGGTGGTGACACACTGGAACCATAGTGCAGAAGGTAAACCTTCTAGATGAAGTGGAAGGCATATGGAGAGCTCCTACTAGAATCCTTTCATATTTATATACAAATATAATATATATTAAATATAATATAAAAATAGCTATATTCTTTTTTTCTCTCTGAAGTTATCCCAGACACTTTTCTTCAAAGCCTCACCCACTGTAGACAATGTCTGTCTCCTAAACTCCGTGCAAATCCTGTCCTCTTCACTCCATTATGTATCACCAGCCCATTTCTTCACAAATACAATCCTCCCCTTAACAGACCCCTCCTTCCCTTCTGTCAGAGTCATTCTGCAACATTTCTGCTCCAGAACCTACAGAAGCAAAAGGCTGATTAAGAAAGAGGCAACAGCCTGGTCCTCTTCTCACTAAAACTCAAGGACAGTTCAGCAATTCATTCAGCAACAGGGGAAGCTGCAGACCTGTTAAATATACACTTTTTAGTCACTACTTGTGAACAAAGCATCTCCTATACTTGCACACAATCTGGACTAAGTTCTACACACTTGCCTTTGTAAAGTTTGCCTGATTCACGTCAGGAATTCTTCAAATGTGTGCTGTTATTTTTCCAGTTCCTTAGAATTTCCCCATCTTCTAGTCTTTCTCTACTAGCTGGTAGTTCTGTAATTGAATAAGCTCTCTCTGAGGCTACAAAAAGCTTCTTGATCAAAGCATATGTTTCTCTGTTCTCTTTCAGCAGCCACACTATCCCATCATCTAATTTCTCTCTCCTAGTTTAGCCTTTTTACTGACAGACCTATAGCAGCACACCAGAGTATCTGGGGAGGGGAGAATGGGAAGAGAAGTTGAATTTTTTTTATATAAAAAGCTGCATCATTAACTGTCTGGCTGGTATCTCTAATTTCTGTAATTCTCAGTATAATAGCTTAATACACCTATTTTACCACTATTCAGTAGTTCTAACAGCACTATTAAAGCTCTCCCAGTTTTATTTTTTAGCACTATATTTTTATTGTAATTGGTTAAAGAAATTCTTATCTAACCTATTTTCCATTAGGCAAAGAAGTGATAGCACAGACCTCTAGTCAATGCAGCTTCATATAGAAACAGGTGGAATGGAGTGGTAGGGATAGCAGAGCAAGGCAGGATTTCTTTACATAGAACTTTACAGAAACAGGTCTCTGACAATTTTCCCAGTCTGAAGAATGCCAGAAATCCCTTTAAAGAAGGGAAAGTGTTTCTTGCTATGTTTGGTATTGGCATCTGTTCCTTGCTCCAGGTTGCAATAGGCTTCTTGGAGCAGAGAGCAATCAGATTCTCTTTGGTACTGCGTTTCTCACACTCTCCTTCCTTGTTCACTGCTTGGCTTTTTGGTGCCAAGCATTTACTTTATGACTGGGGAATAACAAAGGTCTAATGCTGGGACACAAGCAGAGGCAAAGGCTGGCCCCAAAACGTAACCAACAGCATCATAGGCTTGGCTAAACTGGTATTACCTCCTGCGGGTTTGGTTCATCCAGTAATACAATCAAACTGTTCCACAGTACAAAATAGACCATCACATTTCGTTACATTCATTCAACTCCTCCGTAGTATTCAAGATTAATCCAGCTTTCTCTCCCTAGCACTAGTTTTAACTGCTTTTACTGTTTTTTGTTTCTAATTAATTATCAGATCTATCAGCATTTATTAATTTTCCTCTGAAGTTCTGGTTTCCACAAACTAGTACCATAAAAACCTACCAACATTTACTTAAATAGCACGTATCTGTTGGAACTTTTTATTTTCTTTATAAAGTGAAGTTGCTTTCTGAAGTCTTAGTTCAATGATAGCTCTTAAATCAATACCTGGTAGTGTTAAATGCAATCATGATCTCCCCCAAAACACACTTTAAATGCTTCCAAAAATGATTAAAATAAAAAAATCNTATATTTAGAAAGAAATGGTGGGGTCTTATATGTGACCGAGGAGTACTTTGTCCTGCATAGGAACTAAAACCTAGTGCATTTACAATATGTGTATTTTTTTCCTTTTTTTTTTTTTTTTTTAAAGAGTATTACCTTAAAGATCTGAGATTTTTGAGACTCCTGTATTTCTGGCTACTGTCTGAGGGGGAGTACCAGTCATAAATATTCATGGTCTCAGCTCAGACCACTGTTAAAATTAACACAATACAGAAATATCTATGAAGTAGATACACAAGTTTGGTTGACATGGTGCTAAGACTTCAAAATTGAAATGGTTACAGATTCAAGACATTGTAATTCAAGATGTTCAACATTATCACCTGAATTAAAATCAAGGCACTATGGGTTTTGTTGTTGTTGTTAAAATGACCCTGAATTAGTTCTGACTAATTTTTGAAGGAGAATAAAAAGATTCCAACATGGTTTAACAAGATACAATTCTCACCACAGAGAAAGTGGTTAAAAAGTGCCCAAAAGGTTATTAAATGTAAATATATTTTTGTGCAAATTACTCCTATAACTGAAACATTCTTGAAAATTACTGTCATTTTTTTAAACCTTTTACATAAATATTTCCAACTATGAACTATATCAAAAGATAGCTTTGGGGAATAAAATTCCAAACCATCCGCAAGAAAGCAGTGCAAATTCCTATTTTTCAAATAAAATGATGAATTCATTATGAAATGATGGATGATATTTATGAATCTGAATGTCCTGAACCCTGATGCATGATCACCAGTTCAAACAGCTTCATCAATAATTTAACTTCAAGCAGTCAACTAACCAACACACTATACCTCACCAAACAAACCCTGACATCACGGACAAAGCACAAACAAGAGACTTGTGCCCACATTAAGGGTGAAAATAATGATGCATCATGTTGTAAACAAAAGGGTAGAACAGAGGAAAACATTAGTCTGAGTATGGCGTGAGAATTTAGGGAAACATATTCAAACCTACAAATAACAGATTACATTTTCATGCATCATATAAAATATTTTGCTCTTTCTCCTTTTATGCAGACATATACACAATATTTTACAGCATCTGTACAACAGAGAACTGGATTTCACACAACATTTTCAAAATAT
>VYZP01023191.1:14818-26778 GCA_013400635.1 Hypocryptadius cinnamomeus | reverse complement strand
TCCCCGCCGCGCGCACCCACGCCGGCCACACCGCGCGCCGCACGCCGTGACGCATCGCGCTGCGCCGGGCGGCGCGGGCCAATCAGCGCGGGCCGGTCCCGCCAGGCCACGCCCCCAGCGCCCTGCTCCCGTTCCCGCCTCCGCCCCCCCACACGGCGGCATGAGGCGGAGGCGAGAGAGCGCTTTTATTTCTTTCTTTCTTTATTTTTTAATTTATTTTTTTTATTTCCCAGCAGTTTCACCCCTCAGAACTGCCCCACAAATGACCCTCGAGCCTCACCGCAGCCCCCACGTGCCCCTTGTGAGCCTCCTCAGTCAGCGCCTGCGGGAGGGACGCGTCAGGGAAAAGCCGAAACATGAGCATTTTTTTACAACCCCAATCAGAAGAGCCAAGAAATGAGCATTTTTCGTAACCCCAAAGAGGGTCAAGTCCAGAAATGAGTATTTTTCAAAACTCCAAACAGAAAAAAACCCGAGCATTTTTCACACCCTCAAAATCCAGTGTTGCTGCCCAGCATTAAATTAGTTGGTGCAGGCAGGAAGAGAACATGCTCCCATATTTTAAAAACTGACAAATCAGGGTACATTGCTGCTCCAAGACACTAACTGCGACTTGTTTTTGCCAAGCATTAGGCACAGTAGTCGATATTAAAGTGGTTTTAGTGAAGCTTTAGGTATTCCTGTCTGCTGTCAGAGTTCTCTGTGATTTGATGTTATCTAGAGTTTATCAGAGAGGAAAGCTGGAGTTGTCTGGATCTGCTCCCTGGAAGCTGCCACGGCCTCCAAGAGCCTCCCCTCTGTCCCTGTGCTCCATCTCTCCAGAATGAGCTCCTCTGAAGCAGAACTTCCCTTTATCCATTGATGAAATTTCCATTAAATAGCAAAACCATACTGACCATCTACAGGCCTAAGTCCCTCTCATGAGCTTTCTGAGGTGCCTTTAGAGATATCCATCCATGTGTCAGAGGTCATCCCTGAGGCAAAGGAAAACCAACAGTTACTACTCCCTCAGTTCTGTGCCAGCATGGCATGGAATTTAAACACACACACAGGCTTCAGAAAAAGAAGAAATAAAACTCTGCAAGCTCTATCAAACAGAAAATACCCCCTGCTTTGCCAAGCTGTTCTCTCCTTTTTTTTCCTTCCACAAACAGCATCTGCCAGGGATCCAGGACTCGGTCAGCAAAGCCAAGGAGAGCAAGCTCAGAGGGAGAGGAAGGAGAGTTCCTCAGGGAAGAGCAGATTTTACCGAGGCCACTGCTTCTCCTTGTCTGTGAGGGGGACGTAGATGACGCCCATGAGCTGGGTCTCCACGATGTGCCCCTCGCTGGTCTTGTCGTACTGCATCAGCACCTGGTTCGCCCCCTCGGGCCCCACGGGCACGATCAGCCGCCCGCCCGGCTTCAGCTCCTTCAGCAGCTGCAGCACCGAGAAATCCCAGTCAGCAGAGGCAAAGAATCCCCACACAGTGGGAATAAGCAGCCTTGTGAAGGCTGTGACAGAAGACAAGCTCGCAGTGGTCCCCTCGTTTTCTCCAGGGACACCCAGCACGGCCTCTCTCACCTCCTTGGGGACGGTGGCTGCGGCCGCTCCCACGTGGATGGCATCGTAAGGAGCCTCCTCGGGGTATCCCTGCCTGCCATCTCCAACTGCAGAGAGAAAACACCCAGGGAAGACTCTGGTTGTGTCCTAACAACTCAAAGCATCAACACAAACTGGAAGGACTTGGAGGAGCAGAGCCAAGGGAAAAGCGCCGGGACTGCAGGGAGCTCACCCACAAGCTTCACACGGCCGGAGCTCAGCAGCGTGGGATCATCCTCCTGGACGTTCCGGATGGATTCGTGCACCAGCTCCTTGATGTGCTCCACACCCACAGCTTTTCCCGTTGGGCCAGTCTGGAAAAAACATCAAATACCTGATGCCTCTCCTATGGAAGAGCCAGGGCAGGTTTCAGTGGGAACTGGGGAATCTCCAGGAAGAAACTCCAGAGCAGAGGTTCTGAAGAGGAGGTGCAAGCCCCGTGTCCCTTCCTTGGTTTTAAGGCTGAGTAGTCCCAGTTACACCAGCTAATTAAGGGATGTGCTTTCCAGGCTGGGAATAGAGTGCCGTGAGCTCACCATCCTGGCGAAGCACGCGGTGAGGTATCCGCTCCCAGATCCCACATCCAGCGCCTTGGCACCTTCCACCAGCTGATCCTTGAGCAGCTCCAGCGCGTGGGCATGCTGCAGGGACACCAGGACAAGGGAGTGGGAAACATCCCGGGGTTAGTCTCCTCTTCCAACATTTTTTCTTGTTTTTTGATTTAATCACAGCACACCTGGCCTCGTGCCTGGCACTTCCAGAGCAAAACTCAAGTGTCAGACCTGGAAGATCTTTTGCAGGACATAATTTAGGCAGAGGCTCAGGAATTAGATGTGAAATAGCATGAAAAAAGGTCTCATGCAAAAAATGGGACAACATGGAATTCCCATCTAAGCACACTTTTAAAGCAACTGAAAGAGTACAGGGGAAACTCTTAAGAAGAAAAATCCCTAAAGAAACAAGCAGGATAATCATGTCCATGAGATGTTTCAGTTTTCTACTAGAAGAAAAATTAAATATAAAAAGAGAAAGAAACAATTCCCTCCATTTTTGTGGAAAGTGAGGAGTTTTCACCTTACCATGTGCGGGGCGCTGATCGTAGCCTTGTAGCCTAAAAGGAAACGAGTGACACAAGTTATTTGACAAGGAATAAAATTCCCAGCGGGAACAGTTCCTAATTCTCCCTCACCTTCCCCCAAAAACAGGAAAACACTTGTCTCCTTTCACAGAATCACAGGATGATTTGGGTTGGAAGGGACCTTAAAGCTCATCCAGTCCCAGTCCCTGCTATGGGCGGGGACACCTTCCCTTAGACCAGGCTACTCCAAGGCCCATCCAACCTGGCCTTGGACACTTCCAGGGACAAGGATTCCACAATATGACCATGGAACACCTGCCAAGGCTCCCTGTGCCCTGCTGACAGCAGAGGTTTTGCTACAAGTGACTCACCAATGGACTGAGGAGAATCCATGTATGGGAAATACTTGATGTAGTGACCTCTGTCCGTAGCCAACAGCACATCGAAGACTCGCTGAGACTTAATGATCCCTTTTTCTGGGAAAGAAGGAAAAGAGAGACAGGCGGGACTGAAATCCTGGGCATTCCAGCAAGAAGGGATTTGAAAGGGGAAGCACACTTCAGGGAGTTCATGGATTGGGGGAATTAACGAGGGATCTGAGAGAGACAGCAAGCCAAACGCTGATGGAAGGACATCCTTTCCCATTCCCGCTGGGGCCCAGCCACCAGCCCATCTCCAGAGGGTGGCCACCAGCAGCCACAACGCCTCTGGCACTGCCAGGTGTAACGGGAGCGAACCGGAGTCACGTTTCACAGCGGGGAACGGAGACTCCGGTTCCGGTTCCAGCAGTGAACCCGAGGGCCACGACTGCAGAGCCATCCAACATCCCTCCGCACCTTTCTGCGGGAATCCTGGGGATGTTTGCAGCCATTGTTATGTGTGCTCCAGCCCGCTGTCCAGGCAGCGGGCAGCATTCCAGCCGCCGGGCAGAGCTGGAGGCACGGCATGGATGTGCGGGACACTCGGCTGCACGCCCGGGCTCGGAACACCGAGCTGCAGCACTTGAAAGGGCGCCACGCACTTCCAGAAGCAGGGAAGGAAGGTGTGGAGAGGCGTTCCTGCCCCTCCTGGCACAACACCTTGTTTCCAGCTATAAATAGAACGAGTTCAGGCTGGGGCAAACGCCGAAATCCAGGAACATGAACCCCAACCCTTCCGAGAGAGCAGTGCCACACGGCGCGACGCTAAATATCCATACACGGACATGAAATATCCGCACACTGGCATTCCAAGGGGTGCTGCCGGCACTCACTGTAGAGGTTGTTGACCAGCTCCGCGTGCGTTTTCCCGCTGGATGTCCAGGCCATGGTCCTGGCGAAGAGCAGCCCCATGAGTGCCAGCACGGCGCCGCACGGCAGCTGGCTCATCCCACGGACACGGCAGCGGCCTGCGGGGAGAGGGGGTTCAGAGGCACGCCGGAGCTGCCCGCGTCCCGCTGGCACACATCCCGGCCTCCCGAAATCCCGGCCGGTGCGGCACAGGCTCCAGGATGTCACACCGCACCCGCCTGCGCCGCCCGGGACAACTTCCGCCCTCTGCCAACATGGCGGCGCGGCGGCGTCAGCGTCCCTCACCCTGCGGGCCAATGGGCGCTCCCGCTCCGCCGGCGGCGCGCGGTGATTGGTCAGACCTCGGGCCGGTGGCGGCGGTGATTGGCCAGGCCCGGGGCCGGAGAGGCGCGGGCGGAGCTGCGGCGGTGCCCGGAGCGCGGCCGGTGGGTGCGGGAGCGGGGCGGCCCCTCCGCCTCACGGGCAGCCGCGGGGACAGCGCTCCCCGCAGGGATCCTGGTGGGATGAGAATTCCCTGGAATGTCCGCTGGCGTGACTTGGGCAGAGGGAGGGAGGGGGGTGGCGGAGGCCTGGGCGGGCGGCTGGGCTCGGTGCTCACCGTTTCTTCCCCCCGTGGCAGGATCCCAGGATGAGGATGATCGAGAGCGTGGACTCCGCCGCGCCCAGGTCCAGCGAGGACCTCTGGGCTGAGATCTGCTCCTGTCTGCCACATCCCGAGCACAAGGACGCCGGCGATGCTTTCACAGACTCCTTCATGGATTCCTACGCCGAGGGCAGCGGATCGGGAGGCTCTTCCCAACCCGCCCTGAAGCCCTGGGCACCCCTGAACGACTCGGAGGTGTATTTAGCATCCCTGGGTGAGTGTCTCCCGCTGCCGAGGTGCCTGGTGACAGCTCTGTTTTTGTCGTGCCGGTGCTGTGGTCAAAAAGTCTCCCAGCTATTTAACACAGAATCTGACTTGTTTTCTTCACGTGCAGCAGTGGAAAGGTGAAGCTCAGTCAGAGCTTCTTCGTCTCTGCCACAGAAAGGAACTTTTTATAAAGCAAAAGCTGAAAAAAATTGTTTTTTACCCTCCTCAATAAGTAGGAGGCTGCACACGGCAACAGAACAGGTGGCAGAAGTGGCTTTTTAAGCTTTTATTTCTGCCAGAACTTTATCGTGCCTTCGTTGCTGTTTCACAGCGCACCAAGTAGTGCAATGAGAGTGATTTATTTTCCAATTTGCATGGAAATTGTGGGAACTCAGTGCCTGTGAGATCTATGCCGTCCTGTGTGATTTCATGGAAGCTGAGCAGTAAGTGTGAAAGTTATTAAAACCCCAAATGGGCAGAGCTGGCTGATTGCACAAACCTTATTTCCTTCAGAAGCATCACCTGAAAAACATCATCTTGTGTATATATAGGAAAGAAAGCCATGCAGGCTTGAAATACAGGGAGAAAATTACTTTTAAAATATAAATTAGTCTTGAAAAATTAATTTAACTTACTTTTTGATACAGAAGTCCAGATCCTTCTCTTCTCTCCTTCCAGAAAAAACCCCCATAACCAAGATAACAGAGTCCCCTGTTCTCCTCACAGAGAGAAGACTGATGAGGATCAAAGGCCTGTCCCAGGAGGTGACCTCCAAGGACATGCTGCACACGCTGTCCCAGGCCAAGAAGGAATGCTGGGACAGGTTCCTGCAGGAGAAGTTTGAGGCAGAATGTTACGTTGAGGGCCACGATGCTGATGAGAGGTAACGAGCAAGTCGGTGGGAAGGGGTCACCACTCACCCCTCAAAAAGTAGAAGAAGGTTTTGTCAGGAATGACACAGCAATGCCATCTCCCTGCAGCTCAGAGAGGCTGCCACAGGATTCCTGCTGCATTTTGGGAATGCCCCTTGGGGTTGTGCTAGAGGGAACACAGAGCACGTAGGGTTTGAGCTTGCTGTGCTCCTTTCTGATCTTTGCACCCCTGAGACTGCATGGAAGCAGCTGGGACCTACTCAAGGATTTCCCTCCTCACACGTGGGCTGGGGAAGGAATGGAGCAGAGCAGGGAATGTCCAGTGTGTCTCAGATGGGGATTTGGGGCTGGCGCCAGTGCTGGGATGAGATTTCCCTTCCCTGCCTCTCTTACAGTGCTTCTGCTCTGTCCCCCACTGCCCTCTCACAGGTGATGTCAGAAGTAAGATGGGAGCCCTTTTCCCAAGCAATCTCCCATTCCCAATCACGTGGAACGCTCTCCAAATTCCTCATTTCTCAGCTGAGAAATCATTTTCCATGATTGCTTCTGGGTGACAAGAAGATTATTTCTCTCCCTTGAAGAAAATCTACTTAAGCCAGAACTATGAAAAGTAATCCCTGTTTATAAGAAGGTTTCAGATGGTTTCTTTGGTCCCCAGTTAACTTCAGTGCAATTTATGTTTAAAACCAAGCTTTTATGTGCTCTTTCTACTGTTTTTAAAGGGTGGGGATGTTATCCATGAAAGAATTTCAGTCCCTAGAACTTGACTATGAAGTTGGAGGTCACTCCTGATTGGTGCTGAAGTTTTGAGTCTCACCCACTGATGTAATCAAACAAGCATTAACTTTTAAGAGCACTGAATTATGATGTTAGAGGGTTAGGATTATATTGGTTTTTGAGCCTTCCAGTGCTATTAATGCTCACACATTTTGAGATCTTCTTCCAGCTTTAGCTTTGTTCCCTTCCCTTTCCCTCCCGTATTTCCTGATCTTCTTCACTAAGAGGCAGTTGGGGTTTGGTTTGTTTGAACAAGAGGTTTTTTACTTCCAGCCCAGAAAACTGGAAACTTCTGGAATCATAGATTGGTTTGGGCTGGAAGGGACCTTCCAGCAGTTCCACCCACCTGCCCTGGGCAGGGACACCTTCCACTATCCCAGGCTGCTCCAAACCCCATCCAGCCTGGCTTTGAATGTTTCCAGGGATGGGGCAGCCACAGCTTCTCTGGGCACCCTGTGCCAGGGCCTCAGCACCCTCACAGGGAAGGAATTCTTCCCAGTATCCCATCTTACCCTGCCCTCTGTCTGACTGAGTTGGAGTCTTTGGCTACAGGGACAGAGGAGAACTTCAGGTGTGTGAAGGCTGAAAGCTCCTCTGCAGGTCCTTTACACCGAGAGAAACCAGAGCATAAAACGTGTTCTAACCACAGTTTCAAAGGCCCACCTGCAGGGAATGACAGATTCTGCTTGTCCCTCTGGCACCAGGATCCATCCCACGCCACACCTCACCTGTGGGAACGGGAATACCTGCAGAGGGGCAGGAATTGCCTGTGGAGGCTTTTCCTGTCGCTCCCCTTGCGCGCTCCCGTGCGGCTCTGTCACTCGCTGGTCTCACGGTGTCCCTTTGCTGTCCCCAGCACGCTGGAGCACCTGAAGCGCTGGCTGCAGCCTGACAAAGTGGCCATCAGCTCCGAGGAGGTGCAGTGCCTCATCCCGCCGGAATCGCAGCCGGAGAAGCCGGAGGCAGAGGAGGAGCCTCCGGCTGCGGAGCAATGAGAGCCCCCGGCCGTGCCCGGGGCTGCCTCTTGTCCCAACCCCCAGGAAGATGTACCCAGCCATAGGAATAGCAGGAAGGGGGGCACAGAGCAAATTGTCAGTAATTGAAAAAGTGATTTTGAAAAGCAAGAACCCCCAGCACACCAAATCCCAGCTCTGGAGCTCCGCAGACAGCGACTGGTGCTGGCAGGGACGAGAGGGAACGCCTGTGACACGGCCGAACCAAAACCTCACGCTGATCTTCTCCAGCCTGCAGCCACCTCATCATTCCAGCCTGGATGTGGATTGTTTGGGATCCATCAGGAGACACATTAAATAATAACAGCAAAAGCAGTGGTGGAGAAGCACCAGAAAACATCAGGTCTAGAATAGAGCAGAGAAACCACTGAGTCACTTTGGTCCTGTCTTTTACCTTTTCATTACTCAGCTGGGCATTGTTTTTCCTCCCCTTCCAAATCCACTTTGGTGTTTTCTCCAGATCCTCACTGTTTCAATCTGACTTGGCCCCAAGCTGTGCCAGGAAGAAGATGGATATTTCCCACCTCTGTGAATTTGGGACCCTGAAGGAAGCTCTCACTGCAGTCAATAAATCGATGGTGTCATTGACGTTGTAGCTATTTCACATTCCTCTCTGTAATGTACCCCCTAATATCCCACTTTATTGCCCAAAACCTCTATTACAGACTGTAGAGGGAGTATTTTTCCTCTTGTTGGTCGTTTTGTACCTGTTCAGCCTCTCCAGAAAAAGATCAGATGAGATTCTGTATTGGGAAATCAAGAGGGGTAGCCAGGGAGGCTACAAACAACTTGTTTTCATCACAGAATTGCATAGAATCCTCTGACTTGAAATATATTTAGTATTAAATTGTTTTTTTCACCCTGCTTAACTCTTCAAATGGTTATTCCCTTTTACTAATCCAGGAATCTGTGATTTTTTGCTGATTTTTTGCTGATCTGTGTGTTCTGCCTCGGCACCAACACTGGATGTCAGTAGAGGGAAGCAGCACAGTCTGTCAGAGCTTCTTTGGGGAAATAGTGGTTCTAGGAGTTAATCCTCACCGGATTCATGCCGTGTTCATTTATGTATCTGTTTGAAAAGACTTCTTTAGGAGTAAATTTTTGCTGGAGCCTCCCAGTGTCCTGTCTCTGTACCCAAACAGAGGAGCTGCTCTCTCAGACTCCGCGTCACAGCTCAGAGGTTGTTCCCAGCATCAGCTTTCCTGGTGTAACCCCCACCCCAGACTCACCTCCCACAAAAGTCACACTCAGAATTCTCCACTAAAACAATCCCTTGTTTTTTAAGCCTTGAGGAATGGGGTGAATCATCTGAGTGCCAGTGATGCACAACTCAGCAAGCCTCGTGTCTTGCTGGTTTGGTCATTAAATGTCCCCTTTAATTTATCCTTTAACTATCCTTTATTACGTTAACTCTCTGTCCTTGTGCAGATCTCTCTCACCTGATGTAACAAAGCTGTGACAAAGAGGCAGAACTCTGAGCTGTTCCCAGAAATGGTTTGTGCAGAGAGAGAAAGCAGCAGTTTCTCTGTCCCCAGCCTATTTCCCAGTCAATAAAATTCTTCTTATGGGTAGCAAGCACCGTGAGGATGCTTTATATTATCTGATCTGTTCCTAAACATATTTGAGGAAGAAATGTACCCAAAGGGACTGGGCTGAAATAATTCCACATCCACATCACCAAGCATTTCCTTTGGAGAAGGGACCTGAGGGAACAGCTCTTACCATTTCAGTGGTAAAAATAATAACCATTCCAAGATTCTCTGACCTGCTCTGTGGAAACATGGGGGGCAAAAAAAACCCCAACTGATAATTGCAAAGTTTGAGCAATAATTTCCTTAAATTAATCCTTTATGTAGAGTTAACTTTTTTCCCCCTCCCATATATAATAAATATAGTTACATATATATAATTATATATAATTAATTAATTACATTATAACCAATATATAATTACATTATAACCAAGAATATCGACTTGGGGTGGGTCTGTACTTAAATCACCATAAAAAAACCCCTTTAAAACTTCTTTACAAAATCACTGAATCTGTGAATAGGAGTGTGATGTGTCCGAGCAGCGTTGTTGCACTTGGTGATGGCACACATGATTTGAGCAGCAAGGGCTTTACCTCCCAATATTGGGGTTTATTTTGGGAAAACCAGGCTGCTGAGCTCCTCTCCACCAAACCAGCTCTTGCTGGTAAAAGCAGCAGCCTCACTAGGGGTGGATTTTGCTTCTACAGCAACACCAATCTTCCTATGTGTGGCAATAGCTCGCACAGAGGGGGAATTGCTGAGGCTGGAAAAACCCTCTGGGATCATGGAATCCAAGCCCAGCACAGCTGAGCCCACCCGTGTCCCCAAGTGCCACAGCCACACGGCTTTTAAATCCCTCCAGGGCTGGGGACTCTACCCTTGCCCTGGGCAGCCTGTTTTTAACAATTTGACCCAGAGGAGACATCAGTGACATCTCAGGGACAGAGAAAGGGCCCAACCTCAGAGGCACAGGCAGAGCTGCAGCTGTGGTGCCTGGTGGCTTCAGGTCCAGACCACAAGGCACAGGCAGACGCAGGGAATGACTTTCAGGCAGGATAAATGAGTAAATCACAAAGGAAACAGCAGCTCCCCTCCCCTTTGTAGCTTTTAAAGACAATATTTTACCTTTTTCTCTGCATGAAACTGCATTTCTGTACCCCTGGAAGCCAGTGGAGAGCCCATGTGGTGAGAGAGCCCCAGTGGCAGGGGTTTGCTTTCAAAATGGGGCAGAATAAAGTATCTAACAAAATTCACCTGCTGCCTTGTCAGAGCAAGGGGAGGGCAGGGCTGACAGAGCACTTTGGGCAGCAAGGAAAGGCTCCCACCCATCCAAATGGGCAAAAATGTGCTTCTCCACAAGCTTGGGCCAAAGGAATCGACCCCACAGAAGCATGAGCTGGCAGCAGCCTGTGGTGCTGCTGAGAATCACAGAATTCCTGCATAGTTTGGAGTGGGAAGGGACCTCAAAGCTCATCCAGTTCCACCCTGTGCTGTGGGCAGGGACAACTTCCACTAGCCCAGGTTGGCTTTGGACACTGCAGGGATGGGGCAGCCACAGCTTCTCTGGGCACCCTGTGCCAGGGCCTCAGCACATCCCTTCACAGGGAAGGATTTTTCCCCGATATCCACTCCAAACCTTCCCTCCTTCAGCTTATGGCCACTAAATATTCCATCCTCCTTTGGAATTGACAGGGTCTCAGGGATCTCTGGTTATTTCTAAAAACCACCCTGGTGATCTGGAAAAGAGTAAAAACCACAGCAAACTGATTCCTGTCCATCATCTGTACGGGATGGGAGGGACACCAGGGTGCCAGAGGAGGGGCCTGCAGCACCCCCTGCTCGACCATCAGGGTGGGCTGCAGCCTTCAAACCCATCCCTGTACCCCTGAGCCAGGACCTGGCGTGGCACTACGAGCTCTGGGAATAACAGTGATTTATTCTGCAGGCTCTGGAAGCGGCAAAGATGATGTCAAAGAAGGTTTTTCCAGGATGAGCCTGTGCAGAGGGAAGAGCCCCCAGTGCTGCAGCCGGGTCACCCTGGCCATGGTGCATCCGGGTGGGAATGCAGCCTGTGCCTGCCTTGGGGTGGACTCCTCATCCTGCTGTCGGCTCCAAAGCCCAGCTCTGCTCCCAAACCAGCCTCTGGCTCTCCTAATCTGATTGTTCTGCTCTTTAAAATTAACAGCAGCTCTCGTAAGGCACTGATATGGAGACAAAGATGATTTTCTTCCTGCTGATTATTCGGCAGGGGTGAGCAATCTCCTCTTGATCGGCTCAGGCAGCTTTAATAACCAGCCCAGCTCCATCAGATTGGGATGAATTAATCACCATCCTGCACCAAAACTCTCAATTTTCTGTGACTGCTCTGCAAATTTCCGTTCCTCTTATCCCCCCAAAATTCCAGTGGATGATCATTACCTGTCATTTTCCCTTATTTAACGAGGCTGACCCTGGTACCCTTTCTCATTTGGGGCAATTCACAATGGCTGGACCGCCCTCACTCCGTCCTACACTTGCCCCGCCAGACGGGCCACCAGCACCCCGGGGCTGGGTGCCCATCGCCCTACGGCTGGGTCACCCTCACCCCACTCTTCCTTCACCCCACTTTCCCCCGCTCTTCCCTCGCCCCCGGGCCGGGACCCCCCGACGGGGCGGGCGCTGCCGCCTCCGGGAGCTCCGCGCGGTCCCTGCGCCCGCCCGCCCCGTCCCCTCCGCGCCTTCCTCTCCTTCCCTGCCGGGAGAATGTCCCTGGATCCGGCCCCGAGGGCGAGGGAGGGGCTCCCCGCAGCCCCCCGGTGCTCCCCGCCGGGCCGGGGGGCGGGATGCGGCTCCACCTGCGGTGCGGGGCGGTGGGATGTGCGCGTCCCCCCGGGTACCTGCAGCACCGAGCGCCGTGGGTGGGAACGTCCTGTTCCTCCGGGACTGAAAAGCTCAGGCAACGGGCAAAAAAAAAAAAAAAAAAAAAAAA
>VYZP01023191.1:0-14811 GCA_013400635.1 Hypocryptadius cinnamomeus | reverse complement strand
AAAAAAAAGACAAAGCAAGACAACAAAAACCCCACACCACAAAAACCCGGCTGAGATCGGCTGTGCCGGAGTCTCCCGGTGAACACCCTGCGAAGGGAACGCTCCTCCTCATCCTCACGGGAACATCGGCGGGCAGCGGGCGGCTCCCGACCCTGAGCATCCCGGACCGCTCGGCAGGTAAGAGCGCTCCGGACCCGGACAGGGGGTCCCGCAGCCACACCCTGGACCCCAAAAACCCCAGCCAAAGCCGCGGGGTTTATCGGGGAGGGAGCAGGACCCTGGCGATGCACAGGAGGGCTGGTTTGACTCTCGTGGGTACACGAAGCAGGATTAAAGAATTTAATTGAGCTTCAGAATTTTCATTCTGTAAGTTAATGAGCATTTTGGCTCCTCAGCTGCAAGTTTCCTGATGGATTTTGTGCTCCTGCCCCAGGCAGGGCACAGGGACCTGGAGCTGTGGTATCACAGCATGTGCCCTGTGAGTGCAGCTGGGATGTAGAAAACCTCAATATCCCTCGGTTAATTACAAGGGTTTCTTAATTAATGCTGATTTGACTCTCCACTGGGGAGAAAAGTCTGTCCAGATCCCGGTAAGGGGGATCAAACAATAATTTTGAGAATGTAGGGCTTGAAAGGAGGGTCCTGGAGGGGAACTCTTAATTTCCATACACTTTCTGCTGGAATACATTTTACCTCATTCCCCTATGCAACTCTGAGTGGGTTTGTGGAGGTGCCCAGGGAGCCAGGCACTCCCTCCTTCCATCCCTCCCATCACAGCTGCCACAGGGAAAGACAGGAGAAGCCAAAGCTCCATGTGTGATGAAGATATAAGCAAGGGGATAAAAGAACCCAGTGGGATGGGTTGGGGTGGGGTGGGCTGGCTGGGAGAGACACAGGAGTGCAGGGGATGGAAAGGGTGCTCCTTTCCCTGCCCAGCCAGGAGGCTGGAATTAACTGGGAAAAATAAAAAGCAAGAAATGCAGGAGTGTCTTTTTTTTTCTGCCTTAAGTCAGCTCAGCTCCCAGGTGGAAACTCTCCACGAGGTTTCTCGAGCTGATTTCTGGGTCCTGCTGCCCCAAGCTGGCGGCTCCCCACAGATCTGTGCTGGCTGCTTGACTGTGTCACAGCCAGCTTCCCAACTCTCCTCCATACCAGAGCTCCTCTGTGTCTGTCACAGGGCATCTTCACTCTTAAGCAAGTCATTTAAACCAGCACAGGGCTGTGCAAAAGACCCAGACTCAGGACAGGTCCTTCTGCCCAGAAGTTCAACCAAAATGTATTCATGTCCCCCCCAGAGCTCACAGGCTCACCTGTGTTTGATTTTGGGTTGTGGAGAAGCTGCATCGGCCACAGGGGCTCCCATGGCTCAGCTGCCCAATGACTCCTGGCACAACGACTCAGCCCTGATCTTCACCGGCCTGGACCTGCTCCTGGAGCTGAAGCCGCTCTTCATCCCGCTCTACGCCACGCTGGTGGTGGTGGCGTGCATCGGGAACCTCTTCCTCATCCTCCTCATCGCCCTCACCAAGAAGCTGCACTGCACCACCAACTTCCTGATTGGGAACCTGGCGGTGGCCGACTTCATCATGTGCCTGGCCTGCGTCCCCCTCACCGTGTCCTACGCCTTCGAGGAGCGGGGCTGGCTCTTCGGCATGTTCATGTGCCACTTTGTCACCCTGCTGCAGGCTGCCACCGTCTTCGTGTCGGTGCTGTCCCTCACGGCCATCGCCATCGACCGCTACGTGGTGGTGGCGTACCCCATCCGCAGGCGGATCGGCCGCAGGGCCTGCGTCGGCCTCGTGGCCTCCATCTGGCTGCTCTCCATCGTGGCCTCCGTGCCCACCTCACTGCACACCCACTACTTGGACCTCAACGCCATCGGCCACGACATGATCATCTGCGAGGAGTTCTGGAAGCACGAGGAGAGGGAGCGGCTGCTGTACTCGTGCCTGATGCTGCTGCTCTCCTACATGCTCCCGCTGCTGGCCGTGTCCATCTCCTTCTGTGCCATCACCTACCACCTGCGCAGGAGGAACGTGCCGGGCGCCGCCCATCACTGCCGGGACAAGTGGACCAGGACCAAGCACAAGACCTTCCGGGTGCTCACCGTCTCCGTGGTCTGCTTTGCCGTCTGCTGGCTGCCTCTGCAGGTGGTCAACTTCATCCGGGACATCGACGAGGAGTTCACCATCCTGGACAAGAGGTACGTCAATGTCATCCAGGTCTCGTGCCACCTGATCGCCATGAGCTCTGCCTGCTACAACCCCTTCATCTACGCCTCCCTCCACGACAAGTTCTGGTTCCACCTCAGCAGCTACTTCTACCGCAAGAAGCAGAGCTCCAGGAGCATCTCCTGCAAGGCTTCCCGCTTCAACACCTGCTCCACCCTGGCAGATGCTCCCACCGGGGCCTCGGACAAGATTGCTTTGCAGCCCAGGTTCCCTTAGCTGGAGGACCTTGAGGGATGGGGTTTGCACAGCCCTACATCCCAAACTACGGCTAGGCCATATCCCTATATCCCGAATCATGGCTGGTGTAGTGGGTGTCCAGTGCTACATTGGGAGCACAAAGCCTTCACCCCGTGGTTTATGCAGGAGGTGAGGCAGTGTCTGAGCAAGGCAAACACCCATTGTGTGAAAAACTCTTTGGAGAGCGCACGTCTTCATTTTGTAGGATATAGATTGTTCCTAAGCAACAGGCAGCACTTTGTGCCACGGGAAGAGGTCGACTTGCACAGGGAGCCATGAAATTGCTGTGCATTTATCCTTTAAAATTGTGGCTTACTGGTGAAGGGACAATGTAGGACAATGTGCATTCTGCAGGTGCAGATGGGGGCACGTGGCTGCTGACAGCAGGTGGCTGGTTTGGAATGGGTGTGACTTTCATAACCTGCTTGGCCTGCTGGAGGAGCTCCCCCATAACCAGACAGGGCACCCCAGTTCCTCCAGCCAAAGGTGCAGATGCAGCTGGGCACATCCATGAAGTCATCACTGCTCTTCATGGCCAAGTAGGACTCGAAAGATCTCATGTGATGAGTTTGCTGGGAATGATGTCCCAAATTCTGCTCCCAGGTGTATGTCCACGTTCAGGGTCCTGCAGTGGAGGTGGGAATCCCAGTGCCAGGCTGTTCTGCCCCAGAATCTGCCAGATGAAGGGTGGGTTTGCTTGTCAGTGCTCCTCGGTGTCTGAAGTGCCTCTGTGGCCTCTCAGGCTGCTCTGTGCAAGCAGCACATGCAGAAGGCAGCATCTCCTTACACCCAGTTCCCAAATCTAGGTTTTAACTCTTGATTTCCCAGGAGAAACCCTTGGGAACAGCCCACAGGCATCAGCACCCCCATAGGCACCACAGCTCAGGGCTGTGCCATTCCCAGCTGCCCTGCTCTGTGGGGCTGAGCTGTGACCTCCCACTGCTCCTCGTGCCTGAGGACAGGACTTCAAAGCCCCCAGGCAGCAGGTCCTCAGCCCTGCACAGAACCTGCCCATGGCACTGGCCAGCATCCCTGCTTCTGCCAGCAGCTGGGGAGCATCCAGTGCAGACACAGCTGCCTGGAGCCCAACAGGATCCCTAATCCACTCCCCTAATGCCCACCCACAAGCTCACTCACCTTCTGGCTGAGGCCCTCATGGTGGCCCTAGAAGGACTCGTGATCTTCTGTGGGGTGAGCAGCAGAGACAGGGACCCATCCAAGGCATTGCCAGTGACCTCTGTCATGTTCCCACAGAGCAGCTCCCTCCTCGGCTTCCTGCAGCTCCCCTGGGCCTGGGCTGCTCATCCCAGGGCAGCCAAGCAAGGCAGAAGGTGCCTGTTTGTCCTTCCTGTAATAAAGGCTTCAAGAGCTTGGGCTGTGTGTGTGTGCTGATGTGAATCCCACAAAAGCCAGGAACCCCTGACTGCAGCTCAGCCCCATCCCAGGAAGATGCCAGCCTGTGGCTTAGCTCTGTCCCAGTCCTGGGCAGTGGCAGATCCTTGGGGGTCAGGCTGGCATTAGTGCTGGACCAGGTTGCTCCAAGCCCCACACAACCTGGCCTTGGACACTTCCAGGGATGGAGCAGCCACAGATTCTCTGGACAATCTGTGCCAGGGCCTCATCATCCTCAGAGCCAAGAATTCCTTCCCAGTATCCCATTTAACCCTGCCCTTTGTCTGACTGAAGCCATTTCCCCTTGTCCTGTCACTGCTGCTGTTGATTCCCTCTCTCTTCATTTCATCCCATCACAATCTCAATTAC
This sequence comes from Hypocryptadius cinnamomeus, assembly GCA_013400635.1. Classification (NCBI taxonomy): domain Eukaryota; kingdom Metazoa; phylum Chordata; class Aves; order Passeriformes; family Zosteropidae; genus Hypocryptadius; species Hypocryptadius cinnamomeus. The sequence continues at coordinate 10,582 of VYZP01023191.1, read as the reverse complement.
TTCACTCTTAATTAAAACCCCTAAGTTTCCCTAAATTACTCTTCTTAGCTTTTTTTTGCCCCCCAACTCCACCATCCACTCATTACCATCCCTGCATTTATCTGCAGGACCATTTAAAATCCATATATCCATCCCAGAGAACTGACCCACAAAGAGGATGAGGTTTCCTTTTCCATGTTTCCAGACTAGACTAGAATTTGCAGCTATTGAGCACTGGGAGAGAAAATCCCCACCCTCAGGTCCCCCTGTTTAGATGTTTTGCTGATTCCCCAAATTACCTGCAGGAAAAGGGAAAACTATTTTGGGAGGGTGAGCTAAAAGCTGAGTGACTTTTGAGAATAAACACAGAAATCCTGGAGCTGCAGTCTGTGATTCACAGAAACTGGATATATAAAGGAGAACACGGTTGGTTTTCTTAATGAAAGTAAATTAATCAGATAAATGATGGAGGAAAACATGTTTGAAGGCTGATTCTGCAGAGCTTTCCTCAGGAAACTGCTCGAAGCTTTTCTCCCAGGAACCAGGAGGCACAAAGAGGATATTTTTGTTAAATCATCCTCAATTATTAAGAGCTTTGCACAATATTCTCCCTGAGGCTGTTTCTTCCTCCAAACTCTCTTGTTGGTTGAAATAGGGTTGATAACAGTTGGACTCAATGATCTTAAAGATCTTTCCCAACCTAAACAATTCCATTGTGTGACCCTCTCCCCTACCAGGATTTGGTGCCTGTAGCCCTCCCATCTGCCAGGACACAGCCCAGGAAGGGAAAATATTGGTCAGCCTGTTCAGGTGTTTACAGCTTTAAGGGGCAGATAATATAATTTATTCCAGTGATGTTCTCTCAAAAGCACTCAAGAGATGATCATTTGAAAGAGCTTACCCACAAGCAAGGTATTATTCCCATTATTTGGTCCCCATCCAGGTTTCTCCCATGGCTGCAGATGATGAGACCCTTTGTCCTGCACTGCAGAATGAATTGAGATGAGGATCAGCTCATCTCAAATGAGATGCACACGAAGGATCAACACTGTTTTCATGTGTACTCCTTGAAATTTCCTCCTCTGTCTCCAAATCAGGCACAGCAAACAAAATTAGCCTGGTAATTTTCCATTGACTTTTAGTCCCCTTCTTGCTGTGTTCTGTCTGGATGTCACCAGTGATGACAAAAATCCAGAACAGAGAAGATCTTCCACTGAGCCAGCATCATTGGGCAAATTGCTGATTCATTTTACATTATTATTATTATTATCATTATTTTCTGGTTTATTGTGAATAACATTCTGACTCAAGCCACTGCTTCTGATTCCCTTGACAGGGCTTGCAAAATATCTTTTGCATTTCTCTGAGCAGATTCCATGGGCTCTACAAACCGTGGCCAACTCTCCTCTCAGACCTTGGCTCTGGTTGAAGAGGCAGGTTTGTGACACGTACATGAGTAAATCAGGCTTAATTTCACTTCTTTTGGCTAAAAGCACAGGTGATACAGCTCAGGCTCACAGTAATGACCCAGAATGGGTCCTGGATGGGGATGGAAGGGACCTTAAATCCCACCCAGTTCCACCCCCTGCCGTGGGCAGGGACACCTTCCAGCGGCCCAGGTTGCTCCAAACCCCATCCAACCCGGCCTGGGACACCTGGGGGCTGGATCCCAGTGGATCAGGCAGACCGAGCACCTTCCCGTGCACATCACCTCTCTGTGAACTGCTGCATCTTCCAGCATTGCTGAATTATTGAAAGCACCACAGGTCATTTATGGATGTACCCACTCCCGACTCATCCCGTGTTCCCCCGGTGCCTCCTCCTCCTCCTCCTCCGGCGCTGTGAGCGCTCACACTTTGATTTCTGTGAGCGTAGCGAGCTCTCGCTGCAGCAAATTAACCAAGATCTCCTAAAGCCCAGTTTACTCCTCATTCATCTATTTTATCCACCATCCTGCTCCCGCTGCAGATGCCAAGAATCTCCTTAGTCACACACCACGGTCACCGTGCCCCAGCTCGGGCACAAATCTGGCATTTACCAGACTCGGTTCACCACTGCTCCCAGAGGTGATGATGAGGGATGGGGTGCCTTGTGCCAGTCCCCAAAAACCTACAGACACATCCCCGGCTTGGTGGCGCTGCCTGGGACTCTCCAGCATGCCAAAGATGGAGCGGGGCTGGGAGACACCTCCCACTCGAAGCACCATTGTTACTGCGGGTTGATATCCAATTTTGGGAGCAGTGAGGGAGACACGAACATTTCCTGCAGCAGGGATGGATGGAGTCATCCCAGAGCCCCTGGCAGCAGAGAAGCTGGGGTGATGCTGCAGCCAGATCCCCCCAGGCAGGGGGTGTCTCCAGCCCACGTCCCGGCTGGGATGAGCGGGATGAGGCGTGCGGGTGACGGGCGCTAATTCCCTAATTCCCCAGATGAGGTGAGCGCTGATTGCCACGCAGGGAAGCGCTGCCGAGCGGCTCTTGGTTGCCATAGGAACCATCAGCCCCCCTGGGAAAAGCCAAATGACTGGATCGGCGCCTTCTCTGGCGGTGGCAGTGGGGGGCTGTGCATGGTGACACCCTCCCGCTCCAGGAATGGAACCAGGGCAACCTCAGGGGGTGAAAGACGGCGCTGGGGATGCCTAAGGCTCCAGGGAAACCTTGGAGCCCCTTCCTGTGCCTAAAGGGGCTCCGAGAGAGCTGCAGAGGGATTTTGGATGTGGGCCTGGAGTGACATGGGGGAATGGCTTCCCACTGCCAGAGGGCAGCATGGGAGATTGGGAAGAAATTCTTCCCTGGGAGGGTGGGGAGGGAGGCCCTGGCACAGATCACCCAGGGAAGCTGTGGCTGCTCCATCCCTGGAAGTGTCCAAGGCCAGGTTGGACAGGGCTTGGAGAACAAGCTGGGCTAGTGGAAGGTGTCCTTGCTCAAGGCAGGGGCTGGGATGGTATGTCCTGGCAGGGGAACAAAGGGTCCCTGCAGATTTCACCAGGGCTCTGAAGGGAAAGTCTGCATTGCTGAGAATGTGCAGGATGTTGATAAAGCTCCAAAGTTCTGAACTAGGATCCTCGCAGCTTTTATCCCAAAAATGTGGCCAAAAAAAAAGATATTGCAATAATCCCACTGGGTTGCAACAAGAACCTGGTGAAGCAAATGGATGAATTTTCAAGATTTACCCTCAAACTCACCCCAAAGCACAGCCTGCTCCTTCTCAGCTCATTGGGAACCATCACCTCCTGGGCCACCCTGAGCCCGAAGCAACATCTGGAAATATCCAGGCAGGTTTTACTGATGCTCATCCCTCCTGCATTAACAAGAAATCTTAATTTCTCCCCTTGCCATGGGGCATTTCCAGGCTGACAGCTCCCTCCTTCCACGGAAGACGACACAGTTCCTGGGTCTCCATAATTATTTACATGTGGGCTGTGTTTATTGGCAATTAAATGGTTCGGTGGCTCCGAGACATCAGTCTCCTCTAAACATGTTGTCTGCCAGATTGCTTCCTGCCAGCAGTCCCTGTGGGACGGGGAATTCTGCCGAGCCCTCCGGGGCCGCGTGTGGATGGGAGGGAGCAGCTGGCAGAGCCCCCCCGGAATGACAATGCTCCAGCGGGGCAGGTTTGGAATTGGGAGCCACGGGCAGGGCTGGGGCTGTGTGAAACCCTGCTCAAACAGGCGGAGCTGAGCCCTGGAAGATCAGAAGGGTGGCAGGGATGGGGTGTGCAGGAGCATCCCAGGCTGGAGCGGGGAAAGGAGGGATGTGACAGGCCGGGATGGGGCCGCGGGACAGTGTCCCCACCAAGGCAGCTGCCCCAGCCCGTCCCGGAGGACATTTACCACTTACAGTCTTCAAAGATCCGCTGCAACGCTGCAGCGCTCACCCTTGCTATTGCAAGGCTTGTTTAGAGCGATTTTTTTGACAGGGAATTGTCTGAAGCCAGCGAGCGGAGGGGGGATTCCTGCAGAGCTGCTCCGGGGAAGGCTCCGGCGCGGAGCCGAGTGCCCGGGGCGGTGCTCACACTCTGCCTCTCTGCAGCATCGTCCTGTCAGCGCCAGCAATTTGCTGCCGTCCTGCAGTCCCGGCTCCGGGGGGCTCTTTGTGAGCACCCAGCAGGACAGACCCCCCCGCCCCGCCCTGCTGCCAGGGCTCTGCCACAAACCAGATGGCTTCACGGCCACCCCAAGTGTCCCCAACTCCTCATCCCCAGCTGCTGCTTCCTTCAAAGCTCCCAGCCCCTCAAAGTCTCCTGACCCCCACGATCCCACAGAACACCTTGATTCTGGATGGGGCTTGGAGCAACCTGGTGTAGTGCAAGGTGTCCTTGCCCGTGGGACTAGATGATTTTTAAGGTCTGTTCCCACCAAAATCATTCTGGGATTCTCCCCAAAGGTCAGGCTCGCTGGGCTCTCATCAGCTTAACATCCACTTGGACTTGACAATGACCACGAGGTGGGATTGAGGTGTGGGAAGAAAAAGTAGCACGGGGATCCAGATGTTTATATGCATTTACTATGTTTTCACATCATAAATCTCAAGCCTGTGCTGCTTCCCCCTGCTTGGCCCTTTCCCAGGTTAGGAATGAGCCTGAACCTTCTGAATTCTGCTCTGCTGGTGGCAGGGATCTGAGCCTACAGCCAGCCTCACTCTTTAACCTTTACTTCTCACTCTAGCACCTTAAATTCCTTCAAACAGTGGCAGCTTCAACAAGGGTTTCCTCAGGCACCTGTGTGCTGCCGCTGGTTCCTACATCCCTGTTTTCCTCCTCACCTGATGCTCCCCAGCAGCAACAAACAGGATTTTGCTGGTTGCTTTGAGCTTCCCCCGTGCTTTGAGCTTCCCCCGTGCTTTCAGGAGAGCAGAAGGATGTGTTTAGGCCCCAAAAGTGCCCTTTTGTTCCCCATTCCAAGCTCCCACCAGCAAATACTACTCACCAGAGCCACTGAAAGGTGCAGTTTCCTCACTGATTCTGGGCCTCACCAGAGAGCTCTGCAGCTCATGGATAAACCCTGATGGAGATTTATTTTAGTCCCTCTCATAGCTCAGCAAGGATTCTGTGGCTCCCATTAGCACTTTGGAGAGGTATAAAGCAAATTCCTCAAGCTTCTTGGCTCGAAATCACCTTAAGATTTGCTGAAAGCAACAGAGGATGCAGGTTATAATTGTGGGTCTGCAAAGGAAAAGGCTTTTGGAGAGTTTCAAATCCAAAGGTGTTTTTTCCCCAGAAGAGAAGGAAGCCACCTTGTCTGTCTGTATATAGGCAAGTGGAAAACAGACCTGGAAGATTCCTGGACATGAAGAAGAGATTGGATATAACTGAGACAGGAGACTCCTGCCTGTTACCTGAGATGGGATTCCAGCTTCAGTTCCTTTGGGATCCTGAACGTGAGGCAGCTCTGCTGAATTTGGTGGCACCAGCACTGTGGAAAGAGCAGGTGAAGTTCTACAAACCCTTCCCATCCAATCATGACTCTTCTGATTTCTCCTCTTTTAACCCAAAGCACAAAGTGCCAAGGACAAGGAACACCACGTGGAGGCACATGGCTCCTGGCAGAAGGTTCCTGACCGACAAGGTGTTCCCTCCTCCCTCCCGCTGGCGCCGGGCCTGGACATATTTTGCTCACGATGCAACTTCCATTATTTCCATGGCAACCATCCTTTGTCGGGGCTGAAGACTGGAGATTTTTTAACAACTCTCCGTTTGCCAATTCAAGCCCCAGAAGGAAGTGGGAAAGTTCTCATTCACATGCAAAACAGCTGCGATAAAAGCCGAGGGGTGCAGGGCGGGGGCAGCGCTTGGGCACGGCGCTTTTCATCCCAGCCTTCCTCATTTCCTTGGTTTACAGTGGCAAAGAGCCTCATCCAGGGATGTGCCGGACACCCCCCCAGACTCACCCGTGCAAGGGGGCTGGAACTTGAAGATCTTTAAGGTCCCTTCCAACCCAAACCATTCCGGGGTTCTGTGAATACCAAAATATCTCGACACACAATAGACCCATCGGAGACGCTTTCTTTTGGCTCTTTCAAATTCCTGCCTGCGAGGGAAGGAACATCCCAAGGATGTCCGTGCTCCAAGCAAGGCCCACAGCCCGTGGTGACTCTCGTCCATCAGGAGGGAGGCTGGGAGCCAAGAGGAGCAGAAGCCAGGCTGGTGTGATGCCGTCTGCAGGCGTCAGAGCAGCCGTCCCTGGCACCGCTTGCTCCCGCCGCCATTCCCAAAGCTTTATTCCCGCTAGATCCGGGGTCATGGCTACCAGCCAGCTTGGTGACTGGCAGCCTTAATGTGTTTATTTCAGCCCCAGTGCCTGGCCAGGAAGTTGGTTATTCCTGCAAAATCCACACAAGACCCACAGGAAAGAGGAGAAACCTGACACACACCCTGAACTGAGCATGGGGACCAGAGGGAATGTGTTCCAAGCCCCTTCCTGGAGTCACACTGCCAAAAGCCAACAGCTTGGGGTTTGGAGAGGGAGGAACGAGGCTCTGCAGGTGTAATGTTGGAATTAGTAAAGAAGATGGCACGTGAAGTGAGATTTTTGGAACAGCAAAGGTTCCTAACCTGTCTCGCTCCCTGGTCCGCAGGGGAACACCAAACCAGCTCCAAATTCCAAAAACTGAGCAGGAGAAGAAGTGACTAATGACAAAATACATTGTGGTACTTCAGAGGGAAACAGATGGTTTCTGTGTCATGAGGTGGAACTAAACTTGGAATAAGCAAGTGAGGAAAAAGCAGGGAGAAACCCCGATGACAAAACCTCGGGTTGGTCACTCAAGGGAGTTTGGGGCATTCAGTGCAGAATNAAATACATTGTGGTACTTCAGAGGGAAACAGAAGGTTTCTGTGTCATGAGGTGGAACTAAACTGTTGGGCTGTGTCCACACCCCTGGACAGGATTCTACAGGGAGAACATGAGAGCAGAGGGGTCAGGGATGAGATTTATCAGCACAAAATTGGAATAAGCAAGTGAGGAAAAAGCAGGGACAAACCTCAACGCCAAAACCTTGGGTTGTTCACTCAAGGAAGTTTGGGGCATTCAGTGCAGAACTGAGGATTAACAAAATAGAATCCAAAAGAGGAAAGATTCCCTTTTGATTCTGTGGGATAACTGCATGTGTAGGGATGGAAAGGTGGGAAAAGGAGCAGATCCAAACCAGTTCATAACTTCATGTTTTCCTCCCTGCTCCTGCAGCCGTCACCCCTTCCCCCTGCTCCAGGGGATGGCTGAATCCTGCTCAGCACCTCTCACCTCCAGCGCCTGCTGTCAGCTCTGGAATCTCCTCCTGATTTATTCCACCCTGGAGAAACACCTGACAAAGGAAAGAAATTATACAGCCGCAGAGGGAGCTGAGTTTTTTTCACTCTACTTGTACAAAGCTGCCGTGGATAATGGTACCATTGGTCACAGATAAAATGGAGCCCAAATAAAGGAAACCTGATAGATTTCTCATTTTTGCTGACCTGAAGACAAACTTCTTCCCAAGCTACAAGGCTCTACCTGAATTAAAATCCTCTTCACGGGAAGGTGCAAGGAAGTGGGAGCCTGTTTGCTTTATTTAAAGAGAAAAGGATGATAATTAATGCTCAGAAAAGGGGAGAGAGAGTCTGAGAAAAGCAAAATCCTGTGCACAGTAAATTAGATTAAGGGGACAAGAGACAGAAATTTAATATAGAGAACAGAAGCTGCAGCAGATAAACAAGCAACATAAACCTTTAAAACTACTGAGAAATAAACATTTAATTAAAAACCAAATTACCAAACGAGCGGGAAACATTCCCAGAAGCAAAGATAGCAAAGTCTCACCAACTTATTCCTAGTTAGGGAGACCTGGAGGTCAGGTTTAATTACAGCTCAGCCCACCCCCCGCCTTAGCAGCATCTGTTTTACAAACCAAAATCCGATTCCCAGCCGGATCCGGTGCCTTTGGCTGGAGGACAGACCTCCAGTTCTTCCACCACAGGGCACCAAAACCCCTGGGGACAGACAGGAATGCTGCTGATTTCAGAGTGGACACAAAGAGAGAAAAACCAATTTCTGACCCATTTTTGGCCTGGGATCAGTGCCCACAGATTCAGGACACGGCCAGGAGCTCAAATCCATGAATGCTCCAGTCATTGCCCTCATACCCAGCCACGACCCCCTCAGCAAAGGTAAAAATCCCTCAGCCCAAACTGTCCTCGGCCACTTACCCCAAGAGTGGGCTTGGATGTGGCTCCATGCCCTTCTTTAAGAAAACGTTAAAATCCTGAAGAAAACAACTTAAAAATGGGGAAAGAAAATTAAGAGAGGAATCCCAGGAAGTTGCCAGCTCCAAAATCACTTTGCCACAGCAATTAGGAGCCCATTTTGCTGCTTTTCATCCCATTTCCCTGTGTCCTGGTATGTGTTTGCTTCCAGTGTGTCCCTTCTCCATGTGTTGGCGCTGCTCTGGCAATTAAAACATTAATTAATCATGACAGGAACAACCAACTCGTCCCACCTTTGTGTTGTGGCTCAGCATGAGGGGCAGAGGCTTCTCCAAGTACACAAACAATCCCAAGGAAAAGCATTAACAGGCTAATTCATATAAAAACTTTATTAGAAATGAGGACACAGCCTCCCAGGAACAACATCCTGCCTTATCTCCCACACTTTTACGATTTCAGAGCTGTAATTAAATACAAGAGCTATATAAAGGATGTGCACAGCTATCAAAGTAGGAAAAAATCAATCCACAAATTGCCATTTTTTCAAACATGACTGGAGAAAGGGTTTTTCCACAGTGGTTTCCATGCAGGGAGCCACGAGGCTGAAAGCTGGCACGTGGCCCATGGGATTTGTTTTCCATCCTAAGGACCGGGATGGGCTCTGATCTTATCCCGAGTCTGTATTGCTTCAATTCAGAGAAAAGAGCAGAATGGGATGGCTTGATATTGCATCTGATACATGATGTTGGGTAAATAGTTGTACTCCCTAAATCACCCAGAAAAGGGGTATTATCCTATCCCTAGTTATATTTCAATGGTAAATAATAATAATAAAAATAAAAACCAGAGGTGCTACTGACACAGAAAAAAATGACCAGCCTCATTTAAGTACCATCTACAATGAAAAAATAAAGGATAAATGTGGTTTACCTTTTTTTTCTACTTATACCCAAAACCCACCCGGGACTGGTTTAACAACGCTAATTTTTAGTGCATCAACTGCCACGTTATGATCTCAATTCAACCAACGTTTAGTATAAAGCCCAAAAAAGGAACAAAAATACTTAAAATATATAAATTTCTCAGATTCCTTACAGGAGTTCTCCACGTTGTGGCATAAAAAAAGGATTTAGAGCAAAATAGAGATACAAAAGCTACTGTGCTCAAGCCAGTGGCTTATGTACACGGGAAAGTCAGAGAGGTACAAAAAGGATCCTAAGTAGCAAAGGCAGTAGAGAGTATTTTATATAAACAGTGTTTGCAAAGTATAAAATTAGGAAATAATGCATAGAGGAGCGTGCTTCACACAGCAGCAAGGGCTGTGCAAGCAAATCCTTGCAGCCGAGGCAGAACTCCCACCGTCTCTCGAGAGGAACCGCTCACTGCCTGCAGAACTCGCTGGTGATGTTGGGCAGGGGGTAGGCGAAGAGGGAGAAGTCCAGGATGTATTTGGGCAGCAGCTCCCTGATCAGCCGGCGCTGGGTGTTGCACAGGTAGTAGTGCAGCGTCTCGGCCGTGACGGGCTTGTACCAGGCCTGGCGCTCCGGAAAGCGGACGAAGGAGGGCGACTGGATGTGCTCCAGCACGTGGTTGGCGTCGGCGTGCAGCCGCTCGTAGGAGCCGATGAAGTCGTACCTGACGGCGCAGGGCTGGCACAGGTTGTAGATGGGCATCCAGTGCTCGTTCATGCGCTCCACATCCTCGTCCAGCAGGTACTGCAGGAACTCCGAGAAGGACACGTCGTCGCCGGCTGAGTTCCCCCCGTTCTTCCGGTACCGCCGGACGATCTCCACGCCGTACTTCTGCTGGTACTCCTTGATCTCCCCGAATTTATTCCGGTAGGCCGAGAGCAGCCTCTCCATCGGGTTCCGCACGAAGATGAACTTGTAGTAGTGCTTCAGGCGGTAGCTGATCTCCTCCGGCTTCATGTCGCCCAGGAACACCAGGTCGCTCTTGTGGTCCATCTTCCCCTGCACGTCCACGCTCTCCAGAGCCCCGTCCAGCACCTTCAGGATGCGCTTCCAGTTGGAGCAGGCCACCTTGGGCACGTAGCAGTAGAGGAAGCGGTACTTGTCGCTGACCAGGAGGTGCCGCAGCACCGTGCGGCGCTGCCCGGGCGGCAGCTCCCAGACGCTGCGGGGCATGGAGCGCTGCCCGCACAGGGCGTGGATCGTGCGGTTCCGCGTGTCCCGCAGCACCTCCAGCTCCAGCTCCGCCGGCGAGTCCCGCCCGTCCCGCCGGGACGGCCCCGCGGGCGGGTGCAGCGGCGGCGGCCCGACCTGGGCGAGGATGCCGCGCTCGATCATGAGGAGGAGCCCGCTGGAGGCCAGGATGACGCCGAACATCAGCATGGAGGGCAGGAGCGCCGCGCCCGCCGCGCCCCGGGAGCGCGCCCGGCTGCGGCCCGGCGGGACCGCCCGGCGGG